>CAJVQA010006188.1:0-15192 GCA_910591915.1 Cetraspora pellucida
AAATGGTTAAAAGTTATAAACTGGAGGCCAAAGGCCGTCAGTACAATTTTCTCGATGGGTTTAGAATATAGGAACTTGATATTTTCAGGATATATGTAAAATGATGAGCTGAACAAGTTTACTTAAGAGGCCAGGACAGGTTGTCTTAGTAAAATAAATAGTTATAAGTATTTTTAGACAGACGAATTTTTTAGTTAATTTTTGTGCAATGGATTTGCAGAAAGAGTTTTTTTCCCATACTTTTAAAGAATTTTAAATATTATATAAAGAAGTTGTAATAAAATTATTAATATAATTTGATTGAAAATATATTAACAACTACTTGACTAAATTTAATGATTTTTTATTTAAATTCTACAGTTCAGTAGAATTCAAATAAAAAAAATTTCATTAAATTTGGTCAAGTGGTTGCTAAGATATTCTTGATTAAAATTTTAAAGAATTTTAAAATATAAAAAATCAGTATTAAAATCATTGTTATAACTTTGATCAAAGATATATTAACAATCACTTAACCAAATTTGATGAATTTTTTTTTATTTGAATTCTACAGCATTATTAAATGTTTTTGGAATTTTTTAAAGTTATTTAAATTCTACAAATCTGTAAAATTCCAATAAAAAATTTTATCAAATTTTGTTTTTTTTTTTTTTTTTTTTACTCTTAAGCAGCCACACTAGTACTTTATTAGGATTCTTGCAACTATATACAATAACTACATAAAATTTTCTCAATAATTAAGTCTAGCATCACCTAGCCATCTTATTGTACCTAAGTGTGACCTACTGCACTACCCTAGTCAGAGGTAGACTGCTTATCTGCTACTTAAAGCTATACTAGAAAGGATTTCTCTCTTTTGGGACAAGCATTAACTGTCTTCAATCCTTCTTTTAAATTCTTTCTTTTTCTCAAAGGGCCGAAAAAAGAGGGTATTATAAAATTGAATACAAATAAGAACACAACTAAAAAAACCAAAAGTAAACAAACAAAACCTAAATCAAAACAAAACAACAAAACAAATATATAATAGTACTATAAGAAAAAGAAAAAACAAAAAGAAGACTAAAGCCCAGTCAGAGCAAATTGTAAAAATTATATAGTATTGTTACTTCTAGTCTCTATTTTAGAAATAGGTCTATACTATATATAAATATCATTTAATGATAGAGATGTCAGTATTTAATTTCTTTCTAACCAGTTTTACAACTAATTCTTTTATTCCAATTAGAGCTACTCCTACTTTCAGAAAAGAGATAATTCTTTTATTCTCAAAATAGATGATTTCTATAGATCCTTTATAAGGAGTATGCTAAATTTTCACTTTTTGTAAAAACTTCTATTAAAAACCAAGCGAGGAATATGATAGAGGTGTTCAGTTAGCAGGTATTTTTGAATTTCTAGTAAATATGTTGAAAACTTGCTTATTGTTCTCTTATAAGGCCTACTATTTTAATTTCATTAACAGAAGCTGAGACTTCTACTAAAATTTGTTATACAAGGGTGCCTTCTGCCAGTTATCTTGTATATGCATGCTTTTAGTTTGCTTACTAAATATATAAAAGAGTCCAATATAGTAGAACTACTTTAACTTTTATAAAAACCATTATTTATATAGTAGTCTCTTCTACTTTCTCCAATAAGTTTTCTGTTTTTGTTGGTATAAAATTTGATACAAGTGATCATCAGGGAGAGTTGATGATCAAATTTGGTTGCCAAAATATCCTTAATCAAATTTTAAAATACCTATTATATAAAAATAATGTATCAAAATTATTGTTATAACTTTGATCAAATATACATTGATAACTATTTGACCAAATTTGATGAATTTTTTTTTATTTAAATTCTACAGATCTGTAGAATTTAAATAAATAAATTTTTATTGAATTTGGTCAAATAGTTGTCAAGATATTTATGATCAAAGTTTTAAAGAATTTTAAAATATCTATTATATAAAGAAGATGTGTTTAAATTAGAGTTTTTATATGATTTTTCTGATAAATTGTTTTTATTTCTAAATTTGCATTTTTTTAGGTAATATTAGGTTTTTATTCATTATTTATTAAAGTTTTTTATATCTTTTCTAATGAGTTCCTTTAGTTTTTTTTGACATTTTATAATTTGATCTTTTCTAATATTGTTGTATTTTTAAATAAGAGTTGATATTCTTTTAGACATTTTTGTTATTTTTGGTAAGCTTCTTTGATATTTATTAATTTATTTCTTATAATATTTTTATATTTTTTAGATAACATTTAGTTTTTTTATTCTTTAAAAGTTTCTATATTATTTTCTGTTAATTTTTTTAATACTTTTATATTTTGATCTCTTTTAAATTTTTGTATTTTTTTTTAAATAATGTTTGATGTTCTTTTAGTTGTTAATTATATTATTTTTTGATAAATTTTTTTTGTATTATTTTAATACTTTGTGTTTTTATCTTTAATATTTTTATATATTTTTAGAAGTTTTTATACTATTTTAATAAAATTTTTTTAGTTTTTATTTAATATTTTGTTTTTAGTCTTTTTTAATTTATAATTTATTTTTTTTTTTAATATTTTTTTGTTTAGTCTCTTTAACTTTTTTGTATCTTTTTATTGTTTATTAAAATTTATTATATAGTAATATAAATTTGTTAGATTGTAATTTAATAATTATTTATTATATAAAAAATGTTTATTATATAACATTTTTGTAAAGTTTTATATTATATAAATTACTATTTTTTAAAGAAAAATATTCACATTATTGTTATATTACTAGAGACTTTTTAAAAAATTTAATTAAAGTTCTGTAAAGTAGTTTTTATATAAAATACTTTAATCAAAGCTATATAACAACTAATTGATCAAATTTTAATAAAAATTTTTTATTTAAATTTTATACCTTTGTAGAATTTGAATAAAAAATTTTTATCTAATTTGATCTATTGCTTGTTAAAGTATTTTTAATTCAAATTTTTAGAATGTATATTATATATATATTGTACTAAAATCGTTTATAAAACTTTGATCAAAAATAATTTAATATTTAATTAATCAAATTTGATAAATTTTTTTATTCAAATTTTACAGTATTATAGAATTTAAATAAAAAATTTCTATCAAATTATATTAATAGATTGTTATAATATCTTTGATCAAAGTTTAGTAAAATTTTTAAATATTAAAATTGTTTATACAAAACTTTAATCAAAGATATTTTAACAACAATTAATTAAATTTGATGAAAATTTTTTATTCAAATCTTATAGTTTTGTAACAATTAAATAAAAATTTTAATCAAATTTTATTAATTGATTGCTGAGATATCTTTAATTAAAATTTTTAAAACATATATTATATATATTTTTGCTGTACCAAAATTAATTATAAAACTTTAATCTAAATTTTTATAATAACTAAATAATCATCAATTTGATTTATTAGTTGCCAAGATACCTTAGATCAAAGTTTAATAAAATTTTAAACTATATATTATACAGAAACTGTATTAAAATTGTTTACAAAACTTTGATTAAAGATATTTTAACAACTAATTAATCAAATTTAATAATTTTTTATTCAAATTCTACAAAACAGTAGAGTTTGAATAAAAATAACTTTATTAAATTTGATTAATTGGCCAAAATATCTTCAATCAAAAATTTTAAAATATATATTATATATATATATTGTGCTAAAATTGGTTATAAAACTTTAATCAAAGATATTATAACAACTAATAAATTAAATTTGATTAATTTATAATTTATCTATAAATAGTAGATCTACATTAATATTCAATCATAAAATTTGGTAATAAAATAAATATATCTTTATATATAAGCTTTAGAATCTAGCTATTCTTATATAACTAAATGTAAAGACTATAATATACAACTTTTAGTATTAAGAGTTTTAAAATCTGAATTACATTATAGATGACATGCATGTGAATGATGGGTTTCTATAACAGGTTCAGATTTGGTTGATAATAGTTTTTTTCCACTTTGAGTTGAACAAAAAATTGTAGTTGAACTAAATGAAAGACAATTTATTACTCGAATTATTTAAGAAAATAATATTCCTAATTACTGTTATAAATCACAAGAGGTTTCAAGATCTGTAGAAAATTTTGCTACTAATGTAGTATCTAAACTTTATCAAAGTATATTTCATGTTGCTTTTAAATTTTTTGGTTCTTTAATGCTAGGTCACGATAAAGAGTCAATTATGCAAGAGCTACTTTTAGATATTTTTTTTCATCTTTTTAAAATTGAATATAATAAACATCAAATTTGAATTTATAGTCTTGAATCTTCAGAAAATTCTGACTTTTTTGAAGCTAGACCAGGTTATTCATTTTTGTTTCTTTATTTTTATATCAAAAACAAAAAAAAACAATGAGTTTTAATTTGGCAAACTATTGACGAAGATGGTTGTTATATAGAGATATATTATTATTATTTTTTTTTTTTGGTATTAAGGTGACCTCTTTGGTCCGAGCTTTTTATTAATACTTATAGCGGGTACATGTTTTATATAGACGTATCTATAATGAACTATTAGACGAGTGTACAACTGGCTACATGTGTAACTTTTCTATATTACCTATTTAAGGAGTCCGCTCGAGGGTTCTCTACCAGTTGCCATACCTAATACCCCTGCTTAGATGTTCCATTTAAACCTTCTGATCTAACCCTAATATTAATTTCACCAGATCACAGATCTATTCACATTCGACCATAGGACTATAATCCGTAGACTATTTTTATCCTCAAGGTAAACCTACCAAAGCGAGCCGTATTCTCTTTTACCGCTAACCTGGTTTGATGCTATGACCGAGGTCAATACTTGCAGTCAGAGTTACCCCTTAAACCGCTATTACCCTTGTAAAGTTCACCCAAACCCTGGTACCCATCTTTCTGACTTCTTCTTCATTATTCCTTACTAGCCGCAACTCGGAACTAACTGACTCTCCAGACTCCCAATCCAGATAGCCCGGTATGGTATACTTATATATCCTTTTCTTCTGGCGATTCCGGTGGCCTGGTTGGTTATGTGCTTCTTTACACATCTTTGTCATCTGATTTATCCGATAGTTTCTATAAAGGTGTTTCATGGGCTTCCATCAGTCAATAGCACCATCGAAAGTTTGTGCTACCTCTTTACTCAGGATTTCTAAGTGAGTTTCTGTCTCTTCAGTTTCTTAGCCTTCTATGCCCAGTGGTCTTATCGTGGGTTTGCCCAAAGCCTTATACGACACTGGTTTTACATTCCTCTATGTATATGTACTGTGTAATGTTACACTTAGCATAGATGCCCTGAGCTCCCAATGTCAGGTGGGGCCTGACTTGGTGTATCTAAGATTACAGATGCCCAAAACCCAACCGATCAGCAAGAGACAGTTACCATAACACAAGTATAATTTCCAAAATTTGTTGTCCATGGGAATTGAATCTTAGACCTGCCACTTGAGGATTGACAACCTAAGAGATATATTATAATAATGAATTATTAGATGAATTTCATGATAAAACTCCTAGCATAGTCTGAAAAATGCTGATTTTTTATTTAACACAGATGGGATTGGACTTTTTGGACTAAACAGTAATATTACTCAAGATTAATTAAATAAAATATATAACTTGAAGTGTTTATTTAAAAACTGAAAAAATGAAATACAAATAACAAAATTATATAATCATCACCTTTGTAAGTATACAATTTTAGCAATTAATTGGTATAGTGTTTTTATTAGTTGGTTAGATCAAAGCATGATTATAGAATTATACAACATATTATAAAAAATATATTAAGATAAGTACTTGTGACCTAGGATTTTATTGATAGTATATTTGGCTAATAATTGCTTTACAACCACAGAAGGCAACTATAGAGAAAGTATACAACTAGCTACTCATACAACTTTAGTCATTGTCTAATTTAAGTAGTCTGCCCAAAGGTTCTATACTAGCTGCCATACCTGAAACCCACTTGTAGGTTCTCTATTTAACTACTCTGTTTCTGTATCTATCCACCTACCTTTGTCTATCAATAACCTTGGCCGATGCTAGTGAAAATATATCATAACTACTAAGTCTTTAAAGCAGTTCATTGGAACCTTTAACTTTGTACTAAACTTTCCAGAATCCTTTGTATCCCATTCTTACAGCTGACCTAGTATCACTATAGCTAAGACCAATACTGGCAGTCAGAGTATATTATTAAACTGCTATGCCCTTGTAGAGTTCACCCCAACCTTGATACTGACTTCATAACATATCCTTACTACTTTGGTATTCAATTCAAGTTCCACCAAGCTGCCATTTCAGATAGTCCAAAAAGGTAGGTCAAAACTATACACCTCTGGTTTACATGTTTGCTGGCATGTACCTTTTTTCTTCAGAATTCAGAAATTATAGCAGCTTGGTTGGTTCATCCAGTTCCTTCTTAAAGACTGACACTTTTGCCCAGTTTTACAAGTTCTAGCTCCATTTCATAAGTTTAGTCTTTACAGTAGCACTGTCAAAAGCTCAGATTACCTTTCAACTCAGGTTTTCCAAGTAGGCTTCCATCTTACTTCTATTGGTTCCTATGATTTACATGGCTACAAGGACTTATTGTAGGTTTGTACTGCTCGGTACCAGTTTGCATTCCTTTATGTAACCACAGACCTTGTCCCAAAGGATAATGTCATGTGACTGTTACACAAATGCCATGTAACCTGCCAGTTATGCTAATGTGACATAGATTATAGGTGTCTTATTCTAACCAATTGCAAGAAACAGTTAATCATAATACAGAGAGGATTTTTAAATTTTCTGTTAACACTAGGATTTGAACTCTGAACCTGCCACTTGGGGGTTGACAACCTGACCACTTCACTAGATTGCCACACTCTCAAAAATTTTTTGTTTAAACATATACATATCATATATTTTTATATTGTATATAATATATTGCTCAATTTCAAGTTTATTTTTTTTTATTCAATTTTCTATAATACTAATTGTTTTTTTGAATTTGGCCATTTTGCCAATATATATATATATATATATATTTTTTTTTTTTTTAAGTTAAAGTTCCTATCTTGGAAGTTGCATGTTTTTATTCAAATATATTAGGACACACATGCCACCAGGAGCTCACCTTACATTGAAGGTTACAACTAGCCACACATGCACTTTTGGTGCCTAATTTAAGTAGTCTGTTTACACATTACTATATAAGTTCTACACTAGTTGCTATATCTACAAGCCAACTAGGGGTCTTGCCTATTTAAACTCTTTGCATATGCAGTCTTTTTTGTATCACAGGAACATCTCAAGGTGCTGCCCATCCAAGTTCCCAATGCTTATCAGTATCCTTAGGACTACTTTATCCTCGATAGGAAACTTACTAGAGCCTTTATGTCTCACACATATAGACCTAGTTTTATGCAACATGCTATAGTTACCTAACACTTGCAGTTATAGAGGTTACCTGTTTAACTGCTACATTATACTATTTCTACTCTTGTAAAGTTCACTAGAACTCCAGTACTCATCTTTTTGGCATCTTCTCCATCATCCCCTACTAGCTGCAACTCAGAACCATCAGTCTCAGTCTAGACTACCAATCCAGATGGCCTGGTATGGTATACTTCTGTATCCTTTTTCTCTAGCGAACCTGGCAGCCTGGTTGGTTATATGCTCCTCTACATATATTTGCTATCTGGTTTTAATCTTCAGTTTCTATGAAGGTGTTTCATAGGCTTTAACTAGTCTGATGGTACTATCGAAAGTTCATGCTACCTCTTTATTTAGAAATTTCCAAGTAGGTTTTCATCACTTCGGTTCCTTAGTCTTCTACACCTGATGGTCTTATTGTAGATTTGCACTGAAGTCTTATGCAACACCAGTAAACATTTCTCTATATATGTGTAACATTACACTTTGCATAGATGCCTGAGCTCTCAACGTTGGGGGGACCCGATTTGGTGTACCTGGGTAACAGCCACATAAGGCCAACTAATCAACAGGAGACAGTTACCATAATACAGATATAATTTCCAAATATTGTTGTAGGTGGGATTTGAACCTTAGACCTGCCACTTGGAGAATGATAACTCAACCACTATACTAGGATCACCATTCTCTTCAATATATATATATATACATAGCACATGTAATCATTGTAAGATAAATTTATATAGACCAAGTTTGATAAAGTAATTTAATTTATTATTTTCTTATTTATTACTCTTATAGTAGTTTTAAAGGTCTATAATCTATACATAATTGAAAAATGAATTGCTATTTTACTTATATAAATTGTTTCAAAAAAAATAAATTTATGATTTTTTTTTTTTCACTGATTTTTATATATATATTTTTTTTTTGGTATTAAAGTGACCTTTTTGGTCTGAGCTTTTTTATTAATACTTATAGCGAGTATATGTTTTATATAGATGTATCTATAATGAACTATTAGACAAGTGTACAACTAGTTATATGTATAACTTTTCTATATTACCTATTTAAGGAGTCCACCCGAAGGTTCCTTACCAGTTGCCATACCTAACACCCCTGCTTAGATGTTCCATTTAAACTCTCTGATCTAACTCTAGTATTAATTTCATCAGGTCATAGACCTGGATCTATTCACATTCAACCATAGGACTTAATTCTTAGACTATTTTTATTCTTAAGGTAAACCTATCAGAGTGAGCTGTATTCTCTTTTTTACTGCTAACCTGGTTTGACACTATAGCCAAGACCAACACTTACAGTTAGAGTTACCTTTTAAACTGCTATTACTTTTGTAAAGTTTACTTAAACCCTGATACCTATCTTTTTGACTTTTTTTCTATTATTCTTTACTAGCCACAACTTGGAATTAACTGATTTGCCAAACTCCCAATCCAGATGGCCCAGTATGGTATACTTATGTATTTTTTTTCTCTGGTAATTTTGGCAGTCTGGTTGGTCATATGCTCTTCTACACATCTTTGTTATCCGGTTTATCTGATCAGTTTCTATAAAGGTGTTTTATGGGCTTTTATTAGTTCAATTGTATCATCGAAAGTTCATGCTACCTCTTTAATCAGGATTTCCAAGTGAGTTTTCATCTCTTCAGTTTCTTAGCCTTCTACACCTGGTGGTCTTATCATGGGTTAGTACCGAAGCCTTATACAACACTGGTTTTTCACATTCCTTTATATACATGTATCATGTAATATTATATTTTGCATAGATGCCCTAAGCTTCCAATGTCAGATAGGACCTGACTTGGTATATCTAAGATTACAGATGCCCAAAACCTAACTGATCAGCAAGAGACAGTTACCATAATACAGATATAATTTCCAAAATTCATCATCTGTAAGAATTGAACCTTAGACCTGCCACTTAAGAGTTAACAACCTATTCACTTCACTAGATCACCACACTTCTACTAATTTTTATATATAATAAATATTGGCAACAAAAATAAATAGACATATGAATGTTATATGAACACTATTAAGAAAAAAATGAAACTTGGACTTTCAAGTTTATTATTTACTATTTACTGAATTCAGACCTACTTATAATGTATATAATCTATCTTTTCTTGAGTAGAATTTGATAAATAATAAATAATAAACTTGAAAGCCTGAAATCTTATTTTTTTAATAAACCAAGTATAATCACCAAGATCATTTATATATGAAGTTTTAAATTATTATCCAATAATATAATTTATTGAAATAACTAATACATATAATATATTAGGTTTTCAAGTGTTGACTATGTAAATGATCTTAGTGATTATGCTAGAACAGTTCATTTTTTCTTATTAGCATTCATAAGCTAATCTTAATTGTCTAGAACATTACTATTGTAAAATATAGACTTCTAATACTATCTTCAATATATTTGCATCTATAATCTTGATATAATTAAATAAATAATAATATTTATCAAAATTTTATTAGTACAAATTTTGGACACATTCAGAAAATTCAAATATTGACAAAAATAGAATTGTTTTGCTTAGGCTCTTGTAAAAAACCCATATGGCTTAAATGATCAAAGATATATATTATCTATAATAGCTGATAGTTTCAAATATAAAGATCTGTAAAAAAACTTGAAAATATTGGATTACTTTAAGATAAATATTAAAATATTATTATCAAATAATAATATACATTATACTTATCTTAGGTATCTCCAAATTCAATTAGTGCAGCAAAAATTTATAGTAATATAAATGAATATAGTAGTCTATCATAATCTAAACTTAAAATAAAAAAACAAATATTACCAAAAAAATTAGAAGAGTTAGAAACATTTCTTAATGATAAAAATAATATAAATATAAGTTCATATAAAACAGATAAAAAAGGATGTACAATTAAATATCTAAATAATAATAAGAAACACCTTTGAGAACACTTTTCTCAAATATTTCTATATAGAATGAAAAGAACAGCTTTTATAACTCAATTAAAAGAAAGACTATTCTGATACTGTAAAAATTTGGAAGGATTATGTGCCATATGTAATCAATACAGATATGAGATTTTTAAAAACTTAAAAAATCTAATTATTCAAGAATTGAATAACTCTAAAAAATAGGTAATTACCTCTAATATAATAAATAATTGTTACAAATCTTTATTGTAAGAATTGCATTAAATAGTTCACCATCAAAGCTTTTATCTCATTAATATTACCTACTATTTGTTATTAATTTTTGATACTAAGAAATCTATTACAGAAACTTTGAATAAAAAAATTTGAAAGCATTTAACAATACTTAAAGCATGACTATCAAAATTATATAAAAGTAAATATAGCTAAAAATATAAAACATGATATATGTATAAATCACTGTTTACTATATGCTTTTGGTAATTGTATCCAACCTCATAATATTGAATATGATGAATATTCTAAAATTTTTAAAATATTTGCTAATTTAAAATCTTAACTTCCTGTAATAAAATCAAATGAAATTGAAGAATATCAGAAACAATTGCTTTACTATCTATTACATCAAACTAGAAAAATATATACCAATACACAATTTAATGTGAGCTTTACAGAATTAGATTCAAATAGTGCCTTAGTTTTGATCGATTATAAAATAAAAATTTTATCTACTCAAGTATATGAAATAAAAAGAGACTTCTTTAGTAAAAAAGGATGAATACTTCATAGCATACTAGTATATACAAAAAAAGAAAAATAACACTAAATTTAAAATAAATGCATTTGATTATTGGTCAACAGATTCACATCAAGATGCATGGTTTACAGCATTTTCATTGCATGCTATATTAATTAATATATTGAAAAAACCTAAATGGATTATTATAATGTCAGATAATGGCCTGCATTATCATAATACAGAAATGATGATAATTTTAAGTCAATGATATGAATAGTATAAAATTGAAGTTAGAAAGTAGATCTTTCTAGAAGCTGGTAAAGCAAAAACTACAATTGATTTGCATCATACTCAGGTACATACCTTTTTAGCTCAAATAATTTTATTAATATTTGAACTTGCTTATTTTTTCCTTTTTTTTTTTTTTTTTTTTATTAAGATATCACATGCTATTCAAAAACATATACATTTAGGATTTGAAATAAATACTAGTAAAGATATTGAATTAGCAATGAAAGATATAACAGGTACTTCAACAGCACACATACAACCTAATTGTGTAAAAAAAGATCAAAGATTTGGAACCTTGTCAGGAGTGTCAAATTAGAGAGAATAACAATAGCCAAATGATGGTCTTTATGCAGGTTATATTTTTGCATAAGTATTACCTAATTTTGGAATATAGAAAAATTTCACTTCAGCTTAAATTGCAAAAGTAACTAAAATAAATTTAACTCAACCTACACTACAAATATCTAAGCATTCTACTCTGAAAAGTCTATAAAAGTATCTCTTTATTGAATGACAAATAAAAAGCTAAAAACTATTGTTAATTTATTATAGGTGAAAAATTAAAATTACTAATTTGTTATTTGTATTTAAGTTAGTGACGAAGTTAACTAGGATTTATGAAGATGGCAATCAAGCCAACTAAAAAACATGATAAATTCCTATAAAATAAACTATTCAGATAATGTATCATGTTTTGACCTTCTTGATTTATTGTAAAAAGAAATGTTTTCTGAAACAACAAAAGAATTGAATAAATGAAAAAACTATTTATTTGTTAATGATATAGATCTCACACATACCAATGAACAATCATAAGTATTTGAAAATATTAGCCAAAATTAAAAAAACTTCACATACTGTATAAATAGTATGCATATAGAATAAATTATACCTGAAATCTCAATCTATTACTCTATATATTATATAATTTCATAGATATGCATGTTCACAAAATTATTCAAATTATCTCTTGGCCAACCCATCTACATGACTTTTTTTATATGCTTATTTTTACTGAATATACATCATATTGATTTTTAAAAAATTGAAAATAGTAAAAACTTATTACAATAAATAAATATGCAAGTATTTTGCTCTTTAAAATAAAAGATATTAAAAAAAAAGTTTTAGATGAAGTATATAAAAAAGTTATATAATGGGTATGGGTCCCATAGCTTAGCAGTTAAGCTCCTATACCCTCATAGTCTAGTTTGACGGTTCAAGTCCGACTGGAGGCAAAATCTAAAAAAAAGATTTTAGCTTCTGTAACCTAAAAAGGGGGCCAGTAATTGAACACGGAGCCCTGTGAACAAAGACCAAGTGCAGTATATGATTGAAATAGGAATTCCCAGAAGGAGACCAACCCTGCAGAGCGTGGGCACTATGTGTGTGGCGGAAGCACAGAAGGTTCTGTTACATGAAGAATTGCGCAAGTAAGTCTACTAGGAGACGTGTGGCAGTACCAACATCTTCATACTCATTAGCAACTTGGATGGGACATCTGGAGTTGTAACCCTGTAATTCTGGTTGTACCAAAGACTCTTTGGGAGTGTGCCTGAGGAACACACAAATGAATCCGGAAAGTATATACTAAAAAGGAAGCTAGTAAGGGAGACTTGATTGGGAGGGTAATATCTAAGGTAACACAACTAGAGTAGTGAGAGAAGCAGTGCATGCAGGGAAGATTTGTGATAAAGGATTAGCTGTTTCAAGATTAGAAGCACCTCTGGCACTGTGGAACATCTAAAAATAGAAGGTAACAAAAAATTGTATAGAGGATGTAGCCTGTTCTGTACGTCTAAAAGTGCCAAGCCGAAGCTCTGGTCATAACCTATATGGGAGTCTATGACGAAACAAGGGGAACACACCAACATAAATGCTGTACTAATTAGGGTTGAGATACCTATAATTGGAAGTAGTAGTAATACTACGATGGCCAATAGCTGGAAGAGGTTACTCAAAAACATAGTTCTACTTATACCATAGAAGGAAGTACTTAAAAGAGCAGGTTAGGTGTACAACTCATTGATGAAGAATGCCAAGACCAGAAGAGGTGCAAACCAGTAGCGGCAGCAGGGAACTGGCTTAAGATACATGCTACCAGTACCTGAATTGGGAAGTTAGCAATAACAGCAGGACCTTGGCTTGAGATACGTACTGTAGAAAGGTGCCATTCTGGCAAACCAAAAGATGGTAGCTCATAAGGAGCGAACAACCCAGCAGACCAATTTGGAAGTTGTTTGACAATAGGTTGTGAAACATGGGAGGAATATGCAAGGTTACTGGATATAATTAGATGTGAAGCAAAATCCAGGTTATGTGTGAGTGGGACACGATATACAAAACTCTGGTAGGTTTAGGTCACAGATAAATTAGTCTGAGTTCTATTTCAAATAGGTATATAGAGTAATAAATAATGTATAATGTAAAAAGTTGTATAGGTTATAACAATATATACTAATAAAGATCTGGGGCATGACCTCACCTTAATGTTAAAAAAAAAAAATAAAATAAAAAATAAAAAAGTTATATATATGGCAGAAGATAAATTAGCTATATCCTAGATATCAACAGAATTTTCTATAAAGCATAATTGACATAGATTGGCTGTTTACGCAAACAATCTATATTATTATACTTTATACCAAAATTCTATTTATATCCAACTACCCAGAATATAACTATTACTTATATACTATTTAAAGCAATGAATTTTAATTTTGGCTAGTAAAATTATTTCATCGATTTTGCAATAGCCTTAATTATTTTTTCTATTATAAATTTGTCCAAAATAATTCTTATTAGATGCAGGTTAGGCATTAAAAGAGAATCAAAAATATAAAAAAAAAGAAAGTAGAAAACAAATAGCACCTTATGTTCTAGAGTTGTTAAAAACTATGTTTATAGCAGACCAAGAAGATTATAGTCAGCAAAATTCTGTAAAAGAAATATTTGATGAATTAATACAAATGGCCAAAGAGAGTATGCTTAGTCCTGAAGAAATTTCATCAAAACAAACTATTCAATCTTGGATAGGATAATATTCTGCTGCAAATAAAAAAAAAATAACATATTTAACAAAAGTTGTAAATATAGCAAGTTCTTCAAATAGTGAAGAATGAATATAAATAGTGATCTGTTAAAATAAATATTGTGATCTAATTATTGAAACTTAGTATATTTTTTATTAAAAATAAAAATTACAAAATATAGTTCAAATTACCTAGTATGATATAGTAAACTCATGAAATTATGAAGGTTCAAGACATTAGTAATGTTAGAAAAATGGTATGATAAAAAGGCTTGTCTAATAAAACTTCTCAGAATAACAAAATAGAAAGTAAATATGAGTATTGTGTTGATGATTTAAAGATGAGAAATCTCAAATGTATGTTGTTTGTTGATCAACTGTTTATTAGTTATAATTTGGATGATCTTATAAATAATTCTACAATATAATAAAATAAAATACAAAGTGATCTAGAACTACTATAGTATTTCTTAGTATACATATATCTCATGAATTGTATTATAGGCACGATTGATTTATAAACAATTTGTATTATATATAATAACAGATAATAAATATAAGTAACAATCTATAAGGAAATCACTAAGTAATAATCATATATTTATTTCTATATATAGATATATATATTAAGTGTTGCAAAAAATATGCACAATAGGGTATGGGTCCTATAGCTTAGCGGTTAAGCTCCCATGCCCCCACAGACAAGGTCAATGGTTCAAGTCCGGCTGGAGGCAAAATCAAAAA
>CAJVQA010006189.1:0-15190 GCA_910591915.1 Cetraspora pellucida
AATAAAAGATCTTCCACTCGACCTTCATCACTTTAAAATTTGCTACAGCTTGATAGTTTTTAGTAAATTTTATTACATTACCAATCAGAACTCACAAATTAGCAAGAGTAACCAAAGATAATAAGTAAAATAATTAATATAATTACCAAAGCCAATTCACAACAAAGTTAAGAAACCTACCAGCAAATACATTAGAGGTGTTGTTTCTATACTGTCTAAAAAGCAGAGAAGCAAAGTCAGTATATATACTATCTAATAAAAATAGTAATCAAAGAAGGTCAGCAACAATTATCTTTGCATCAGAAGAAGAAATGAATGCAGCAAAATCAAAACCAATAAGATATAACAACTATCAAGTTTTTTGAAATGAAGCAAGAGTGTAAAAGAAAAATTTTAGAGAAAACAACCAAAAATATAGAAATAAAGAAGATCTTGAAGTTGATATAAATGAAAAAGAATTTAGAAACAATATAAAAACTAAGAAAACAAAGAATGGAAAAGAGAATAATACTTTTGTAAGCCAGTCTAACCAAACAAAAGAGAATAATATTTCAGACCAAATGCAAGAATTACTGCAAAAAAAAATACTATTAAGATTGGATAAACTAAAAATACATCATATTTGCAATAATGCAAATATAAATAAAAAAAAAATAAATTACTTTTAAAAGGTACCACAGTTGAATTAAAAAACCAAAATATAGAAGCAAGTTTCTCTTCACTAAAAGTAAGTACTAATTCAGAAGCAAATACAAGACAGCATCTATACCAACTAAGTAATAATTCAAAAGCTAAAAAGAGAATATTTAATAGAAATATTAAAAAGACTTCAAAAGGACAAAAAAAAAAGTTGAAGATATAAACAGAACAAATAGTTAGCAAAATAAAATAGAAAAGCAAATGCTGATAAAAAAAATCTATACAAAGGACAAAATTAACTTAAATATAGCAATACACAATATAAATGGTCTCAAAAGAAATAATCAAAAAATAGAAATTCTACAAAAATAGTTAATTGATAACAAAATAGATATAATCAGTATAGCAGAAACAAATATCTTAGACAAAAAAGAGTTTTTTATATTAAGCAATCAAAATAATTACAGGAGTTTTTGGGCAAATACAAATTCAAACAAAAAAAAAAGGTTAGACATAGGTATACTCATAAACAAACAATGAGAAAAACATCTAGAAGGAATAAATAGAATAAATGAATATATAATTATAGCCAACTTTATGTTTAAACAAACTGAAATAATGGTTATAATGCTTTATATGCCACCAAATAACAAAGAAGAAAAAAAAAATTTAAAGAACAATAATCAAAAAATATATCAAACACTAACAAAGAATACAAATAATTATAATAAGAGACTTTAACAGTGTAGTTGATTCAAAATTGGATAGGTTAGAAAGTCCAAAAGCAAAAACAATTAAGTAAGATCTATTACTCAAGTGGTTAACAAGACAAGACTTTAGAGATGCTTACAGACTAGTAAATCCAAAGAAAAAAGAGTTTTTATAATCAGGTAGAGGTTCAAAATCAAGAATTGACCAAATTTAAATTACAGAAGAACTAGCAGATGAACTATTCAATGCAGAAATACAAGAGATAGATGTATGCATAAATAGTGATTACAGTTCAGTAATAGCAAAAATCAATCTAGAACATTTAATTGAACCTTACAATGCAGCAAAAATTAAGAGTAAAGCAACAAAGAACCATCTTCTTGTAGAATAAAGCAACCAAAAAGAATATAGAAAACTACAGAGTTGAACTGAATCTACAGTTTGGAAAAGAATTTAACTACAAGAATTAAAATTAGTAACACAAAATTTAGACAGTCAAAACATTGCAGAAGAGGCTCTACAAAACAGATTAGATGAATAATAGAACATTCTATGCAATAAAATCCAAATAGCAGCAAAGAAGAAATTATCAAAAAAAAATATTTAATACAACAGAAAACAAGAAAAAGAAAATAAAAGAAGCAAAATTATCAAAGATCCTAACTCAATTAGGAAGATAGATCAGTATAGAAAAAATTAATATTAGAGTTGAATTAACAAAAGACAATATAGAAAAGCTAAATAAAGAACTGCATTACATCAATCATCAATGAAAAACATATATAGATACAACCCAGAATAAATAGTTATAAGAGTTAATAGAAGATTTAAAAGAATGATAAAAAATACTATACATAAGAAGAACAAATAAAATCAAGACCTTATAACAAAAGAAAATAAAAGACTTTACAAAAAAAAAATGTCAAATGATCAGAATGATCAAGAAAAAATACTAAATAGTCTGCTTGACAAACTTAGCAAAAAGATACAAACAGACAAAATAATAGAAGAAATAGATGGTCAAAAAAAATTGTTTACAGAACTATCAGTAATTTTGAAAAAAGCAAAGGACCATTTTTAGAATCAGCTAAGAGCAAGACAATTCAATCAAGAAATATTGGAGAAAGAGTAGAAAAAAATTTATGAATCCAAGAAGTTAATAAATACAAACTAGTATAATGAATTGAATCAGAACATACAAATGAAAAATGATCAGAAATGCTAACAGGCTTTAAAAAAAGCATAGCACTAGACATAACAAAAATTACATATAAGCTAATTCAGACAGCTAGTGAGCAAATACAAGAAATTTTTAAAAAGTTTACAGAAATATGCATTAAAGCAAACATTGTACCAAAAAAGTAAAAGATTTCACAAATATATTCAATACTGAAAAGTAAAGAATGGCATTACAACTTAAGTAATATAAGACCTATTACATTACTAGAAACATTTAGAAAGTGCATAACCAAGATTCTTACCAAAAGGTTAATGCAAGTATTCTGCAAAAGAAAGATACTAAAAGGTTTAAACTTTGCAGACTTGCCAGGCAATTCAACAGAAGAGCCAGTTCATATTATTAATGCTATAATAGAAGATGCAAAAGATAACAACAAAGAATTATGGCTAGTACTACAAGATATGAAGAAAGCATTTGATTTAGTATCACTAGAGGCACTGAAATTAGCAATGAGAAGAATTAAAATTCCTGAAATTACAATCACATTTATATTAAATTTGTTTTACAAAAGACAAACTAAGATTATTACACATTAAAGCACAACAGATGCAATTGAAATTAATGATAAAATAGAACAAAGTGAAGTCTTATCTCCACTAATATGAAGAATTTTCTATGACCTACTTCTAAAAAAAATCCAAGATGATCACAATTTAGGTTATACCTTATTAGTATTAGTACTATATAATTATAACCAAGGCTGCTTCAGAAAGACAGAATAGAAACAAGCAGTAGTAGTATTTGCAGATAACATAATATAAATTGTGAACAAAAAAACACAAATGCAGCAAATGATCAAAATTGCAGAAGATTTTTTCAAAATGAATAATATACAAATTAATAAAAAAAATTCAAAATTAATTATTATAAATTCAAAAGAAGAAAAGAAAACAAAAAGATAAATATTAGAGGTAAGCAAATACAAGAAGAGAGTGCCAACAAGATAACAAGATTTTTGAGTGTTTGGTTGAACTGCAAGCTGAAAGACTTTTTAATTAGATTAAGAGCACAAAAAACAGTACAGTTAATAATAAGAAGCTTAGATACTAAAAAAATGACAATAGCACAAGTATTATATATAAACAATATATGCATTATTTCAAAATTACTATATATATTGCAAATGACAAAGTTAACAAAAGCAGTGGTAGATAAAATACAAAGTTCTTTATTAAGAGTAGCAAAAAACAAGCTAGAAATAGCAAGAATAACAGATAATAGCATAATTTTGTACAAAAACTTAGAAAACTGCAATTTATTATAAGATTAACTTACTATTAAGCAAATTGCAAATCTGTATACATGTTTCAATATAGGTGACATAGAGGAATTAGTCACAAGAATACAAATAAACCAAGGTCTATTATTAGTTGGTGCAACAGTAAATAATTGGCATAACACTTTTTTAAGTTATGTAATAGAATTTGGAAAAACAATTTAGCATGTTACACAATACTAAAGGCCAAAGAACTACAAGTTATAGTAAATTTTGGTAATTCAAATTCAGAGCTAAATAGAAAAAAAAACAAGATTGCTGATTTGCTAGGTGCTAGGTTTATAAAAAAAGTAGCATTAGCATTAAGAAAACTTAAATTAATATATATAAAACAATTAATAGACAAGTTAGGTAATCAAATATTATTATAGTGACATCTTAAATTAATATATGAATAGTTATATAAAGGCAGACAAGCAGAATGGTTTAATGATATAAAAAATAAGTTAGTAAAGAATAGGCAAAACAGAATTATAAAAATAAAGTAGGTAGTCAGAAAACTAAATGAACATGCAATTGAAGTTCAACTAAAAGCAGTTTCTGAAGATAGAAGAAAAAATAAATGAATGTTGCTAAAAACAGATAAGAAAAAAGAAATTGCAGATCTAATAGTTAAAAAAGTTATTGCAAGCATATAGAAAAAGGTTTTAACAGAACATTAGAAAACAAATACAAAAACAGAAAATGTAAAATCAGTGTTAAATAAATACAAAAACTGCATTTTAGACCAAAGATCAGAAAATAAAAATTGTATAAAATGAGAAAACAAGAGTAAAATTCAAAGCTCAATATCAAAATTTATAAAAAATTAAAAAGAGTAAATGCTGGAATTAAATTATAATATGATAGAACAGCTGCAAGAAAAGAAAGAAATAAAACCAAGCATTAGCAAAAAAAAAGTTAAATACATATAATGTATAGATTTAGAAACAGAAATTATCCAAAAGCAGCCAATAAGTTAGTCGATGAAAAGAGAACTCATCTATAGAAAAAATTTAAATCAAACAAGACTAGAAGAAAATTTAATTTTTTATACAAATGAATTTTTAAAAAAAGGTATAAAGAATACAAATCAAGATTCAAATTACATAAATGCAGGCTAAATAAAAGTAGATGGAAAAGAGAAAAAGGTTCTTGATAAAGGATATTTTGGAGTGAGAACTGGTTATCATCAACAAAATCAGAGTTGTTAGCAATATGGTTTGTGCTACTTATAATACCAAAAAAGAAAACAGTTGGAATTTTCACAAATAGTGCAATAGCAACTGCTAATATAGAGAGGAAAAACATAAAAAAATCATTTAGACAATGATTTAAAAAGAAAAACTACAATTTATTAGAAAATATTAATAATTGTATAGAATTAAAAAAGCTTAAATTAGAATTAATTAAAGTTAAAAGGCACAGTAATAATAGGTGAAACATTAAAGCAGATAAACTAGCAAAAGAGAGAGCTAAACTAGATAATATAAATAGAATAATGAAAAAAACAGTACAAATAACTAGTGTAAATCTTTGTTAAAAAGACAAAGTAGTAAAAGACTCTACAAGACAATTTATAAAAGAAATTTTAGACTTAAAAAAAAGTATAGAATAAAGTTTTACAATAGCAATTAAAAAGGCAGAATCAAATTAGAGTAATAGAACATACAACTGGTCATATTTTTAAAAAAAAATAAAAGACCAAATTGAAAGCAAATGCTTGAGTATAAAGAAAAATAAATATATAGGAATTCTAATTAAATGTATAAATAAAAAATTGCTAGTAGCCAAAATACTAGTACAATGTTATTCAGATTTTTATAGAAATTCATATTGCATTATTTGTAAAGAGGATATAGAAGAAAATCAAGATCATTTAGCAATATGTAAATGTTACAAAAATATATAGATAAATATAGAGAATACATCAATAAATCTGACATGAGCAAAGCTCTCAGTTAAAACTAGAGCAGAAGCAAATAAAGAGCAGCTTAAAAAAATATTTTGAAATATACAAACAGAAAAGAAAGTTAAAACAAGATATGAAATAATCAAAGGTCAAATACTCAAAAAAATGTTAGATTTATTGCAAGATATACTACATTCAAGTAAAGAAATGAAAAAGTTTGTTACAATAGCAATTAATATAATATAGAATTGCTTCTATAAAGATATATAGAAAAAATGATGTGAAGCTTTTGTCTCATAGAAAAAAGAAATAAGAATTGATAAGAAGACCAAAAGAGGAAAAAGAAATATAAAGAAAAATTCAACAAAGAAAGCTAATGAAGTTAGTTTTAAAAAAAAAGCTATTAGAATAGAAAAGAGCCAAACTATTAAAGCCAAAAAAATTAAAAAAGAAATAAAAAAAATAGAAATACATAAGGCATGATCTGGCTCAAATGCAAATTTTATTTATAGTAAATCAAGACTATTATATTTGGCCTTATTGTCTAGTCTGGTACAGTTCCTGGATCTAAGTATATTTTCAACCAGTATGGCAAACTGCCTCTAGGCATTCAAAGAAGCAGCTGGAGGATGTTAGACTAAAAATTTAAGTTAAAATATATGTAATATATATACAAGAATCTTAATAAAGGTTTATGACAAGGCTGTTAAAAGGAAAAAAATATATATATTTTATTATTATTATTATATTTTTTTCTTATGTTTACAGTTATATAGTTGTAATTATTTATATAGTATTACAAGTGATTACAACTATAAATAACTATAAAAGAAAACTATCCTAATTTCTCATTTTGCAAGTGACATTTGACTGGCTAATTTGCTGAATAATTAGCTGAATTTGGAAATTTGATTGGACAAATATTATGTTTTTTTTTGAAAAAGTCATGTTTGAAAAAAATTAATTAGTAAAATGCCAGTATATAATATTTGACTAAACAAAATGCTAGTATGTGATATTTGACTATGCAATTTGATTGACTAATTTTTCACTTTTTAAAATTTTATTAATGTTCAAAAACTTATTCACTTAATTCTATTGGTTTAATCATGTATTTGAAAATCCTAAAGATAGCAAACTATTTATATCAAAAAATTTACTTTCTAAAATTCTATTGGTCAAGTGTTTCAGAAATCCTAAAGGTAGCAAACTATTCATGTTAAAAAATTTACTTTCTGAAATTCTATTGGTTAAGTATTTCAGAAATCTAAAGGATAGAATATATTCATATGTTTTGAATAACTCATTTTCTATTTTTTATGTGATCAGAATAAAAACTCATCTTATTTATTCACTAAATTTATGTAATTAATTATTTTTTAAAAAATTAATTTATTATTATTTTATTTATAATTAATTTAAATTTATTTTACAATTAAATTTATTACATTTATATTAATCATTCTAATTTATTTAAAGTTTTTTTATATAAAAGATAATAAAAAGGTTATGACTGCTATTATATATGCTGCAATAGAAAAATTTTGAGCTTTTCGCAGGCAACTCAGAATCTGAAATCTTTTGAAATTAGAGTTTTATAATCTGACCAAAATCTTGTTGTTTTTTAATGAATTGTTGAAACTATTTCAAAAGAACAAGAAAAAACAACCAAAAACTATAAAAACATATTTTGAAATGAATATGGTAATTAAATAATAAATGCAAGTTTTATTTTTTTCATTAAATTTTTTATAGTAGAATCCAGTTAATAACTATATATGTCTATATGAAAGCTACATAACTTATGTTTCAACATTCATCTCAAATATGAAGAATTAATAGAAAAATTAATTTAAAGAGAATGTATTATAAACTGCAACTGCATATCAAAAATTAGTAAGATTCTTAACAATTGATGAATTTTTGTCATATTTCTAGATAAAGAATGAAGGATTCCTATTTTCTGATATAATCTCTCTTATAACAAGAGATGAAAATGTAGTTTTGAAACCATTCTTCATATGATGATCATAGTTTAATAAACAATTTGTTAGTACATTAGTAAAATTTTAAAAATTATTTTATGCTCTTCTATACTATATTTCAAGAAAAAATTTAGATGTTTCATGAAAGAACCACTTGAACTTTGTGGTTTTTACTTTACAAACTAAACTTTCAGAAAGAGACTCTACTCTCAAGAATATAATTATTGAAGAGCATAAGAGTAAAATCAAAAAAAAAGAAATTCTAAAGTATTTATATTGTTAATTATTTAGAGTTTTATATGATTTATTATGACTCATGTTATTAGAGTCAGAGATCTACTTGATTTAGACTTATTGAAATGCATAAACTGCATTTTGATAAGTCTAAATTAAGTAGATTAACTTATTATTATTTACTATCAAAATTCTAAATTTATTATTATATCTGAATTAAAATTCTAATTTGGAATAGATTATTTATTTGGTAAATATATAATTTAAAATATAATATAATAAAAAAAATATTAAACAGAAAAAAGATATACTAATAAAAAATAAAGTAATAATTTATTTTATTCTTCTAGTTTAATAATTTGTTCATTATTATTATTATGATCATTTTCATTATTTGTTTTTTCATACTATTGTGCAAATTGAATAGCTAATTTTCACTGATTTTTGTCTTTCATCAGTAGACTTAAAGTTAAAAATTTGGTAATTTTTTTGATTTTACAATCAATTGTATAGATCTTATTTTTTTTTTATAGGTTTGGAATTTTCAATATTATAAAAAAAACATATTTGTTTGGATGGTTAAGTAAGAAAAAGTTACAGTCAGATTGATAATTTATAATTTTTAATAAAAAAATAAATAATTATTATAATTTAAAAATAGAGTTTTAGTTCTAATAACTGGTGGTGATGATTACCATATAACATAAGTAAGTTATATTAAGTCATGTTGAGTTACATCAAGTCATGTTGAGTTACATTGAGTTATATTGAGTCAATAGCAGAAACCATTGATGTTACATGACTGATCTTTCACATGGTATGCAACATATAAATAAATTATTTTACAATACTGTTAGTACATGTTCTGTTATTTTAAAATATTTATATATTGCATACTGGGTAAAGAATAAGTTATGTAACATTAACAGTTTTTCTTATACATTGAGTCATGTTAAATGTATGCATTATTTAAATGAACAAAAGGTAATAATCTAACTAGAATTTAGTAATAAGTGTTAGTATAACAAATCTGAAAATTTCATATTTATTAATATTGAAATATATAAAGTAAGTTTATATTGTATGTGCATGCTTATGAATGCTAAAATTGTTGAACCTTTTGTACTATACATATAATAATAGCTTGGTACAGAAGTAGGGTTCTTAGGTTCAGTTCAGTTCAAATTTAGGTTTAATGAACCTGAACTAAACCTGAACCTGAATCACAAATTTTGCAAATCTTTGAACCTGAACCTGAACTGAACTTTAAATTTATGAACCTGAACTGAACCTGAACTTAAAGTTTTGGTTCAGTTCAGTTCAGTTCAAAGTTTATGAACATGTTCAAAGTTCAATAACAAAATATAGTAAAATTTCTGAATTTGGAGTTTTCAACTAACACTTTTTTTTTTGCTAAGTAAACCTTTTTTCAACTTCTAATAAAGGTTGTAAAGGTGTATCTTATGATCAAATGGCAGTTAAAACGTTAAAATTGGCCTAGTAGATCATGAGATATAAGTATTTATATCTTTGTGATTATATGTTTTCTTCTTTATATAAATAAAGAAGAAAGCATATAGTCATGAAGACTATTCGTAATGTAAAAGTACTTTTTTACAGAATTACCATAAGTACTGAAGTACTGAAGTAAAAATAACAATAATCCCATAATTTACAAACCAAAAACTTTACTTAGAAGCGAATTTTCTTATGATTTATTGCATGTACTAATAATATTAACTATATGTAAGTTCTAAGGTTAACAAAAAAAATATTGAAGTATTATATTTAATATTTAGAATGTGAATACAGTTTGACGTGCTATTATAACAGTAATAAGCTTTACTAATGTTTATGGCTTGCATATTCTGAATATTATAGAATTCATTAGTAAGAATAACACCATGTTAAGATGAACCTTTAGAGAAAACAACTGAACCAAGAATATTTTTTTTCAATTTTTTTTGATTTACAGTACATCGGCACACACTGCTCTTTTTTTGTATAAATTATATCATTATCTCATGTCAATTCATTAATTCTTAATGCTAGGCAAAGGAATGCTGATTAGTAATAACATGTATGAAGACTATTATTGTTTCATTAATTATATCAATATATGAACTAAAGGGAATATCATATCTTAATAAAGGTTGTGATGACTAAAAATAAGATTTATTTTGCAGTACATAGCAATAACTTTACAAAAAATATTTAAATAATTAATAAGGTGGATTTGGCTTCGTATTTAAAGCAATCTAGTTATTATAGAGATAGAAATATATCAAAATAAATAAATAAATAAAATTTTATTAAATAGAATCTACTTAATCATATATTTATACCAAGTAGTTCTAAATTGAAATTCTTTCTTGCAATTATAAACTTTTTTATCTTCACTTGTCCATTCTCAGATTGATATGTTTAGATCATATGTTAAATATATGCTTGTTGGAGCAATATATACAATTAAATAAAACAGAAAAAAAATAAATAAATTTAAATAATAAACTATTTGCAAACTTGAATAGTTATTAAATATGGAAATTTATTGTAAGATTACTTGCCTTAATGAATTTCAAATACTTATATCTGTTTCGACCTAAATTCCTAAATAATAGCTAATAAACTTGATAAACTTTGCTATGTATAATTATTATATGAGTGCATAAAAGTGAAAACCTGTAACTGATCATAATACAGTAATAAATTATTATGATAAATTACAGGTTTTTACTCTCACATACTCATATCTGAATGTTTGATGATAAATGAACATCTTATCTTTTTTAGCACCAATTTCATGTTTGTAATGATAACTATATTTGAATTATTCAAATATGTTGACTTTTCCCTATAAATAGATTATAATAAATTGTAATTCAATATAGTTAGTCACAGTGTTCTGATCTATAATAATTAGAACTATTTTTGCGAGTACCTCTTTTTTTTCAATTAGACATTATGTATATTGTAACCATCATAAGGAAGAGCTTAGTATGTAATCTATATTTATTAAGGAATTTAGAAGAGCGAAAGTTACTCTCAACTAAGGGTGAAAACAAGCACTTATATATATGATAATATTTTGAGCATGGCCATAATGACCACAATATACAGTGTATTTGCTGTAATGAAGTTATATACTTAGTGAAGTTTTTAATTCATGGATTTTATACAAATTATTCTAGAATCAGATTTTCTAATTCAGACTAGATTATTAAAAAAGATATCACATTATTAATTTTGTCCAATCAGCATGTTTAGGTTTAGGTTCATGAACATGTTTAGGTTCATGAACATGTTCAGGTTCATGACATGTTCAGGTTCATAAATATGTTCAGGTTCATGAACATGTTCAAGGTTTATGAACATGTTAAAATACTTCAGTATACGTAAATCTTTATTTACACAGATCAGCAAGAATGTCACGACCTGGCTTTAAATCTGTGATATACAGCAATAGATTTTTTATATTATTTTTTTTCGCTACTAGATTTTTTTATTTATTTTTTTATTTTATTTTTGTCTTCAGTGTCTAGTATTCTTCTCTTTCTGGTGTTGTCATTCGTTGGTGTTGTTGATTTCTGGTGTTGTTCTTTGTTGGTATCACTAATTTTTGATGTTGTTATGTCATTTCTGTGGTGCCCTGGTGTGTAGCTGCTAATACTATCATTTTGGCTCTTTGTTTATAATTCATATATATTTTCACTTTTTTTTGTTGATTTCTAGGTGCTGTAGTTACATTGGCTGGTGGTCATGATTTCGGTATCATTGCTGCCATTTGTAGGTTTCTTTGTATTTGTTAATACCTTCATTGTTGGTATTGGCATTTTAAACTTTCTTACTTCTGTACTGTTTTGGCTCTTTGTTCATAATTCGTATGTACTTTCACTTCTTTTTGTTGATTTCTAGGTAACATGGTTATGTTGGCTAGTGGTCATGATTTCAGTATCGTTGTTGCCATTTGTAGGTTTCTTGCATTTACTGATACCTTACCTTCATTGTTGGTATTGGCATTTTGAACTTTCTTACTTCTGTATGTTTTGGCTCTTTGTTTGTAATTCATATATACTTTCACTTCTTTTTGTTGATTTCTAGATGCCATGGCTACATTGGCTGGTAATTCCTTAATTTTCAAAATTACTGAATCTTGTAGGTTTCAGATTTCAAATTAATTAATGACATATTTACCATATTTTTGTGACATCTGTATCTGAGTATTCCTCTAGTTTATGTCATGTATCTGAGTACTCAGTTACATGCTCAGGTATATAAGTATAATACTCTCACACTTATATACCTGGATATAAATCAAGATTTGGCAGGCAATCTTAGTTAGGATGATTGAGTAGGTTTAAGATTATAGTTGAGTTAGCAGTAAATTTAGGGCTAGATTAGGATTAGGGTTAGATTAGGTTTTTTAGTAATATTAATGATGAGTAAGTGCATTCATTACACAACAAGCTTAAAACGGTGTATATTGTCAGATTGGTTTTTTTGGTAGAGTTTGTGATGGATAAGTGTATATGTTGTATCGTATTGTAAATAAATATCAATTAAAAAATAAATAAATTATTATATATCGAATGCAATATCTAGAATTTGAGGTTTTGACTTTCGACAGAGGTTACATCTAACAAGTTGTTAGACAAAACCTCTGTTGAAAGTCGAAACCTCAAATTCTTCTGACAAAAGTCAAAACCCTCAAATCCTTATAATAAAAGTCGAAACCCCAAACTTAAAATTTAATAATAGTATCTATGTATCGGCAATTCAGCTTTATAGAGTAAGGGATAATGTTTTTTAAACTAAAAACCTACTAGCCTATATATAGTAAAAAAACAAGAAAATTACAAATTTGATTATTTTTATTTAGTTAATAATATTAATTATAAGTATATATATTGCAGTAGCAGTAGATAATTATGTGAATGATAATGAATTGGTGTCGAAAAGGCCTGGGCCTGTTGTTAATGGTCCTTATTCTTGTTTTTTATTCTTTAAAATCATAGCATTTTACATCATACAACATAATATAAAAATCGAAAAAAAATCAAATTCTTGCATTGTTTCTTGTTAGTGTTATGTGAACAATTCTGAGTTTATAATTATGTTCCTTGAAGAATTACAGGTTTTACTTTGCAACACTTATATATAGCATTACATAAAGTTAGCATGATATCTTTTGTTAAATTTAAAGAACATACTGTATACTTGCAAAATATTCTATCTACTAACGATGAATTTTTCACCAGTACTAGATTATGATAATAACAACGAATTTAATAATAATCTTAATAATGATTAAGACAATGATCACAATAGTGAGAATAATGTTAGCACCTCTAGCAAGCATGGCAGTAAAAATGAAAGAAGTGAAATGTGGCTTTACTTTACGAAAGTTATATAGATAAAAGAAAAAAAATAGCACAGTGCAAGAACTGCAACTATAAACCATTTTCTTGTAGAGTTAATGATACAACTAAACCATTATAGTGACATTTAGAGAGTGCTCACTAGGCAAAATATGTCTTGACAGAAGAATATAAAAAAAAATAAAAAAAACTCAACAATTCAGAACTCTTGAAAAATTTGCTAGTAAAAAAGTAAGTTTTTTTTTTTTATAATAAAAAAAAAAAAATCAATCTATTAAAAAGTTTATTTTAGATTTCGCCTAGCATATCCACTAAAGTTGATAATATAAAACTTCGTAATATGTTCGCTCATTGGATTATTTGTCATCAATGGCCATTTTCCCTAATAGAAGATCTTGAATTAATCGAGATTGTGCAATATTTGAACCCCATAGCACAACTAGTTAAAGCAGATATGCTTAAAAATACAATTTTGGCACTTTATAATTCTGAAAAAGAAGAATTAAAGGTAATATTATAAAAATACCATAAAAACTATGTAAATTTATACAGCCAACCTCATGCATTTAGAGAGACTATGCATTTAGTAAGGGTTATGATACGATTTCCTAAAAGTTATTTATCTAACAGATTACTTATCCGACATCATACAGGGTAAAAATCTGCTAAAAATGTATAGCCACAACTAATTAAATGCCAGCCCTAACCCTATGTGATGTCAGGTGAATGTCCTGCCAGGAAAATAACTTTTAGAGAATTGAGCGACAACTCCAAATCACATCCTTTATCTCTATAAATACATGTTTCTCCAACAATGTACACTTACAGAGGGTCGACTGTATTATTATTTATAGTACTGTCAGATTAGACCTAAATACAACCTTACTAAAGATTGTCACTTAATTCCCTGAAAGTTATTTCTTTGACAGGACATTTACTCAACATCATATAGGATTAGGGCTGACATTTAATTAGTTTCAGCTATACATTTTTAGCAGATTGTCATCCTGTGTGATGTTGGATAAATGGCCTATTGGATACAGATAAGAACATTGATGTTATTACAACTGATTTTCATATAATATGCAATATATAAAAAAACCATTTTACAATACCAGATCATTTGGATAGTACATGTTATGATTATAATCCAACACTATTTTTACTAATAAAAATAGTGTTGGATTATAATCATAACATGTATTACTTGAATGATCTGGTATTGTAAAATGGTTTTTTTATATGTTGCACACTATATGAAAATCAGTTGTAATAACATCAACGTTTTTAACTGTAGTTAGATAAATAACTTTCGAGTAATCATATTGTAACCATGACTTTGTTCAAGATATTGAGGTAAATTTATATAGAGTGCATTTATAGATGTAAAAGTATATGAATATACACTTATAGAGAGTATGTTTGTGGAGGACTAACTGGATTTCCTATTGAATACTAATTTTTAATATAATAATTACAGTATTATTATATCATATCTTCTAGTTGATTGCCTCTTTATTTTCAACGGTTAAAGTTTTTTTGAATTCTACAAGCTTATATGATTCGAAAATAACTCAAAACATTTAAATTAATTGAGTTATTCATAGGTAGAATGAAGCAAATTGGGCACCAATCGGCATTATGCAACCCAATATAAATTTAATTTGAAACAGATATTTGGCGCAAATAGGAATTTTAAGATACAAATCAGGTTCATATAAGCATTCAATATATATTGGATAAATCGATAAAACTATCACTTAGATTGTAACACAGGCAAATTTGTCTGTGTTAATTTTTTTAAAATTAATTTTTATAATAAAATTTTAATAATTA
>CAJVQA010006190.1:0-15187 GCA_910591915.1 Cetraspora pellucida
TTATATATGTATTTAGTTTCAAGAATCTTAATAAAGTACTAGCATAACTGCTTAAGCCAAAAAAAAAAAAAAAAAAAAAATTTAAATTTTTTAAATAATATTAATTTATTAAGTGTACAAAATTTACATGTTATCAATAATCTAAATTTAAAATTTTTAAAGTTTATAAACCTATTACAGTAAACTTTTACTGTAACTAGATTTATAAATAAATATTCCTTTAATTATGAACCAAATTAATATAAATAATAATTAAAATGAAGTTATAAAAGATTGTGAAGTTCTAAAAATATATTTGTAAGTTAAATGATAAAAAGAACCAGTACCAAATACAAATTATCTTTATTAAAATAACTTCTGATATAATATATAAAATATTACTTTAAGGTGTAACTGTAGATCATTAATGTATTTAGATAGATTGTTATAAAATGCAACTTTATTTCTTATAATAATTGGTGAATTCTCCTAGTTTTGAAAAGTGCACTAACCATTTATATAACTTTAATTAGATCTTTGTAAAGTATTTTTGTACTGCATTTATTACATATTTGCAATATACATACTGCAATATACAAATTTTCAATATACTACTATTGCATAGTCATATTAGTTTTACTTTAGAAAAAACCTTTTTAGTAAGTATTTTGTTTATATTCTACTATTTTTTGAACTGTTGTGATATTGTTTTATATATTAGTTTTCAAATATTTAAATTTTTTTTTTTATTAAATCAAATTTTTTGCTAGACAAATAAATTGATAATTATTGATTATCAAAAACTATAGCAAAAGAGATTTCAAAAATAATGTAATCTTTAACATTAACTTTTTTTTGTATAACTTTATAACAGTTTAGTTATATTTTGATAATAATTAAATCTATATTATATTTTAATAACCATTATAACATTTAAGTAACAAAAAAAACCTTATAAATAATTTTATTTAATAAGTAAAATAATTTATAAGTTTTCTTTTTTTGTCACTTATTTTATATATTTAGGTTATTATTACATTTAATATGATAACTAGTTAAAGTCTAATAATTAGTATAAAAGAACAGATTTTTTCTTATACTAGTTAGGCTTTTTAGAATTTTTCTCTAACTTTTGTCTATTGAAATAAAGTATAAGTTTTGTATTTAATATTTGCAATACTAAATTAAACTTAGTTAGAAATAAAAGAATTTGTAAAAAAAATTATTTATTAATTTATGATTACTAACTTAGTTATCATTAATGTTTAAAACTCTTAAAAAGAATAAATTGCTAATAAAACTTTAAAAACAGTTAGTTTTTTTTATATATTATTATTATTATAAAAACAAGTTTTAACTTGAAAAAGATAAAACCAGTTTTGATTTTTATTACAAATAGGCAACTATAAAAATATATATAATTTTACAAATTTGGACAAATTAAAATTTATTATATGCATATATAAATAAAATAACAAATTGAGATATCTTTAAACTACATATTTGTTATTTTTTATATAACTTAAGAGTTAAAATTTTACAATTATTATAAAACACACTTATGGTGATTTTCACCTATTGGTGTAACTATATATAAATAATTGAAACTGACGTATAACATGTATGACACATACAACTTTTACTTTATATCTATATGTGTACAACTCATTAAATTTTATCTTAACTTAACTTAACTTTAAATTATCTTATTGTACATAACTGTCTAACTGCATTACTTATATACTTAATTATTTACACAGCATTATATAGCTTTTGAAATGGCAAGTGATGACAAATTTAACGAAGCTGATCTGTGTTTTATTAGCAATGTTGAGACAAATATATTTGACGAAATTCTGGATTCTTATGGGCAACTTCGATCTGAGGAAAGTAATAGCTTAGTAGAATCTGAGGCTGAAACTGATTTGACTGATTCAGAGGAGGGATTATATTCCTTAACTAAAGGGCAAAGTTTTACTGATTAGAAAAATGTTGAAAAGTAAGTTGAATATTTTATTTTAATTTTGTTTTTTTTATGCATGTATAGTACAGGTATTAATTAATGAAAGTTGGCTTGACAAACATGGTCGTGAATGAGGCTTTGCTTTTTCTTTAGTAAAAAGTGAATTAGACAAGAATAACGGAATATCTAGACATTGGGTTTACTATTGTTCCAAAGGGCATCGTTATGAAGCAAAAAAAAAGGCACATACGTTAGAGGAACGAAATAAAGCACATGAGAATAGTGGTTGTGAATATCATCTTAATTTTCAAAGATGAAAAGTGATAATCAAGTACATATTTTGGGTATAATTGGTGAGCATTCATATCCAATGAGCAATAACATTCAAATGGCTGCACCTCAATATCATCATTTTACATTTGAAATGTGTGATGATATCGAACTTCTTGCTGCTAGTAGTGTACATACAGGGGCTATTATTAATGTGTTGACACACAAATATCCAGATCAATATATCCATGCACGTAGTGTTTACAATATTATTTAAGTGGTAAAAGCAGAGAAAGGAGAATTAAGTGATGCAGGTGCTACCTATAAAGAGCTAATGCGTCAAAAACAGGAGATGCCCAGTTGGTACGTTGATGCAAAATTCGAGCGAAGCAATAATCATCTTGTAGGGCTTTTGTGGTTGCACCCCAAACAAATCGATATTTGGTGTCATTTCATGATGTCATTTTACTTGACACGACCTGTAAAACAAATAGATTCAATATGATCATGTGTGTGGTGGTTTGTATAGATAACTACAATAGATCACAACTTGTTGCTACAGCCTTAATTATAGATGAGCAAAAAATAACATTTGAATGGATTTTACAAGAGCTACTTAATGCAACAGGTTGTTGACTTTTTATTGTTTTATTTAGTATGTTTGTTGTAGTTAATTTGTAGTATATACTAGTTAATTTTTATTTTTTTTTATAAAGGAGGGTTAAAACCTAAAATTGTTTATATAGATGCGAATCTAGCAATTACTGGCGCAATTGAAAACGTATGGCACAGCACAAAGCACCATTTCTGTTTGTTTCACATACAGAAAAATCTTGAAAAACATTTTTTCTCTAAGTTTGGTAGAGAAAAGTTTAGAGATTTCTTTTCAAGTTTTTGTCAGGCACGCAATAGCATCACTGAAACTGTTTATGAGAGAAAGTGGCAACAGGTCTTGGATTTATTTCCTGAGGCACAATTTTATCTAAGGTGTCAGCTTTATCCTCATCGTGAAGCATGGGTTCTTGCTTTCACACATCAGTCTTTTAATTATGGTATTTAATCAACTCAAAGAGTCGAAGTGTACAACACGATTTTGAAGAAATCACTTAATAGAACAACCTCATTAATAGAAGTAGTAAGCATAATCGAACAGCATTTAATGAGGGAGTCACAGTTTGTGAGATTCAATGAGATCAATGGAGAGCTACCACGCATTATGCATGCAACTTATCGAGATCACTATTTTATGGCGATTGATAAGGCTTGCACTAAATTTCTTATACCAGCAATACAAAAGTTGTAGCAGAATCAAATAGATCAATGCCCCTACTATCGAGCCTATCATACAGATTTGGAGTTTGAGTTACAACAACAAGCTCATGTTAAAAATATTGATAAACCGGTATATTAAAAGTAGTTATGAGCTTGGTTGTTGTCTTTAAATCGTCTTTTAATGGATCAAACTACAAGTTAAAAATTTGATAAAATTAACAAATGGGTTTGACCTATTTGTTAATTTTATCAAATTTGTAACTTGTAGTTTGACCCATTAGTGTGTTAGTTGAGTTATTTAATATTTTTTATTTTGTTTAAGATATATCTAAAGGCATGTTTAGCGAAGATTTGTATGATAAAACGCTCATTGAATTAACGGAAGTTGTTGATGGTATTGGTGATATCAAAGAGCTTTGGATAGTATCATGTATTGACCAACAAAAGCACCATTTCATTGTTCTCTTTGGAAATGCAAGTCACTTGTGTACATGTTTAACACTCGTGAATTGTGGCATTATATGTCATCATTTTTTTGCCATTTTATTGGAAAGCGAAATAGCACAATTTCATATTGGAATTCTAGCAAAATGTTGGTTTAATAATCGAGTCATGCTAAAAAATGATGATTATAGTAATAAACGTGCAATTTCAATTCGAAGTGGAAGAAAATTTGGTGCATTTGAGAATGATGTCCAAGTTGACTTTTCTTTAATCGATTTGATTCGTGGCCAATGTGTTTTTACATCCAAGATACAACATCATATAAGAAGTCTTACTCTCTATGGGAAAGGTTTTGGTCTTATGAAAAAAACCTTGAATTTAGCAATCCAAACTGGATGTACTGAAGAGCTTTATGAATTACATCAGCAGTTCATCAATAAGATGGAAAAACAACTAGCAAAGCAGGAAGGATGTGTTCTGCAGTCGGATGATGAGTATAATTATGAAACAATCAATAATCCACTAAAACTATGAACAAAGGGACAGAAGCATCAAAAATGTATAGCAGCATTCAATAATAGTGCATGAAAAAATGTGTTAAAAGAAACAACTAATGTGTTGCAGAATGATGATTTAGTGAGGATGGCTAGTTCCAACATTAGTAATGAATCAATTAATGTTGACAGTACTGAAGGTACTGAAGAACAAGACCAAATGATGCATGAACACATTCAAGATGTTCAAGGTCATGATCAAGGTAAATACATATATATTTATTGATTTTTTATTAAACATACTATAAATTAGACTAATAATATTAGGAACGAAAGTTGATATGATTAATGAGGATATGGAGCAATCAATTCAAGGTACTATATTAGTAGTTTAAATATTCTTTATATACTTCAATTAATATATAAAAACACATCTTTAGGCAAGAAAAAACACACTTATACATGTGAAACTTGTAGTAAAGATGGTTATCATAGATCTCGTTGCCCTAATCGTATAATATGATATCTTTATTTGTGCATGTTTCATCCAACATTTGCGTATATTAGCATTTGCATGTATCTTTGTGTATACTGGCATTTGTGTTTACTGATGTTTATATATATTAATGATTGCAATTTATTATATGCTTTGTGATACTATTATGTGTTTGCTACTAGAGCTCTGTAAGTGTTTGGCAGGATTATTATAACATAATGCACTGTATACTGTGTTATAATAGTCCTATCAAAGACTTACAGAGCCTCAATGACTGTAAGTTTCATTGTTCATATTTATGGATGTAAGTAAGATAGTAGAATATAAGTGATGGTGAAATGTATAACTCTATGAAACTCCTGTGTTTGCTTATTTATGTCTGCTTGTATCTTGTAAAAAAAATAAAATTAATAAAAAAAAATTAATGTGGTAATGAAATTTTTAATGCTACACTTCAAATTAATATACGAACATTCTAGAAATATTAAACAAGGTATATTATATATGTTTGATTTCTGGTGCATATTTTTTAAGAGTTAGGATTAGAGTAAGCATTGATATAGTTTTTTTTCATATTAAGTTTAGGGCAGGCTATAGAAAAAAATCTTTTTTTTTTGCAGATTGTGTGTTTAATCTTTCTGCATATATAGATAGGTAAGAAATAAATACATATAACATATGCACATTTAATTTAGTAATTCGCTGCATAATATCATTAGTATTGTATATAGTTTCCGAGTACCATTCATAAATTTAGTGATTTCATTGGCAAATAAGGCAATATTTTATGTAGGGTATTATTTTAAATAATAACTACGTATACTTGTAACATATACACGTGCGAATTTAGATAAATATATGCATAATGCATTAACTGTTAAGTGAAATTATGTTGTATTGATATATATAAATTACTGTATAAATAATAACAATAAGTGATTATTACACCATAGGTGAAATCCACCTATGATGATTTTCACCATAGGTGAAATCCACCTATAGTGATTTTACACTATAAGTGGATTTCACTTATAGTGAAAATCACCATAGGTGCATTTTAGTAAAAGTCTTAAATTTTAATCAAATTTACCAAGTCAACTTAAAATTTTATTAGTAAAAAATAAAATATAATAAAATAAACTAAAACTTTATAATAACAAGATAAAATAAATAAAAGACATTGCAAAAATAAAATAAAAAATAAATTGTTTATATTATAAATATATAATTTAATCTAAATATTAAAATATATTTAATTCTTACTATTATCTTTTTTACTATTATCATTATTATTTATGAGATATATATTATGTTTAGTACTATATATTTTTTTGTATTATGTATATTTTGTTTCTTATTTTAATTTTCTTTTTACAGTTATAAACTCTTTTGTAGAACTATGCTTTATTATTTTTTTATTATTATTACTTACTATTATTAACTTTTTAGTTTTTTCATCTTAATAAGATTTATTTGACAAACTTTAATCTGCTTGTAACTTATTTTTTAAGACTAATATTTGTAAATTCTAATTTATCAATTTCTAAAAAATTTTTAGCAATTTCACTTACTTTTTTATTTTAATACATTTTGGTGATTTATAATTAGCCTCTAAGATGTTTGATTGGCTTAAACTAATATTATCCAAAATTGTTAAATTTATTGTTTCTAAAGCTCTTTCAGATTCTTCAGTTATATTATAATGCATAGCCAAAAGCTTAAAGCAAGTTAACTTGAATAATATTATAGATAATTATGAATAGTTAAATTTTATATTTATCTTTTATTTACTAAATGTGTATAAATATAATTGATGTTTCTTGCATAAATATATAATTTATCTTAAATAATTTCCATTTTACCAATAAAAATAACATTAATTTTTTTAGTCAAATAGAATTTCTAAAATGTCTAAATAGTAAGCTAAGATATATATAAGTAATATAAACTATAAAATTATATTTTTGATTTACATAATCATTAACTAAAGTTTTAATAATAGCATTTTTATAATTTTTAACTTATTGAAGTTCATCTTGTGCTACTTTAACTAAAGATATTTTTAATAAACAATTATGAAATTAGGTTTTTTATTAATATTAATATATTTTGAAGTTGCAACTGTTATCTAATAAATAAAATTAAATAAGCACAATTGCATAATTTAACAAACAATAATGCAAGACCTCACTTTAATATCAAAAAAAAACATTAACAAACTTTTGAATAATATCTTTAGCCTTTTAATATTACAATAATTTTCAGATACAAACTTTCTAGAAATAGTATAATATTTGTTTTTTTCAAATATTAATTGGTTATTAAGATTTTTATTATTTAAGTTAATATAACTAATTTAATATCATTATCTTCTTGTCTGACAAGATAAGTACCAATAGTTCATATAATAATACAGTTAATACTTTTTTTATAAACTATTAAATTAGGAATTTTTACAATAATATTTCTGTAATATGGCATCTTTGTAATAACAAAAAAATAAATACTAATAAACTTAAATTTTACAAAAAATTTATTAACATTCTTTACTTTTTTTTAAATATATATTAACATTAACTAACTTATTAACCAAATTAATAATATTGATTAAAATTTTCTAAATAAAATTAATTTTTTAAATATATTTTTATATAATATTATTATTAATTTAAAATTTATATTTATAACTAGATTTATTAGTTATTTAAAATTGTTAGTATATTAAATAACATAGATTAAATGCTTTATAACCTATTATATAATACTATTATCTAGTTTCATAAAAATATATGTTATAAGATTATATAATAATATTAAATAATAACAATAAAGTAGTAATTAAATAGAATCTAAACTATAAAATTCAATATGTTAAAATCTTAAATATTAATAATGATTTGTTCTATATATATATATTTATATTTAATGTTAATAGTAAAACTATGGCTTTATTTTTATTAAATATTTAACTAAGATTTTTACATAAAATTCAAATCTATTTTTAAAATATTATAGCAAGAATAGAAGTTTAGACTAATTTATTTGCAATTTAAACCAATTTAAGTGACCAAGACTTATCTATATTTGGATGTTAGTAATAATATATGAGAGATTAGTTTAATATTTAATCTATTATATATACCAAGAGTTAATCTTAAAGCTAATAGTATTAAGAGAAGAAGGTTGTAATAATTGTGAAACAGGATTGAAAGTTAAATTGTAAATCTTAAAATACAGTAAAGAATCCAAAGTTTGTAATAAATTTGTTGGTTAAGATAAAGTAAAAATTTAGTAATAAGTGTTATAGATATTTTTGTAGATGATAAGTTTGCAACTATAGTAATAATTTTATTTGGTACTAAGCCTGATAGAATAAAAAAAATTAAAGATAAGTTTGGTATACTGTGAGTAAACATGCAATGTAGTTGTTTAATTTAATAATATAAGTTAGTTAGAATATTTGAAATAGTATTAAGAGTAGTAGTATTAAGAACAGTACCTAGAAACTGCAATGTTCATATTTATACTAACTTATAATCAATTATATTTAAATATAACAAGTTGTTAAAAAGGCAAAGAATATTATACAACAATTTAGTGAAGCTTGTAGTTTAAAAAATTAACTATTAGCTAGCTAATATATATTAATAATATATGTATAATACCAAAACTGTTATATATATTGCAGACAACAAAAGTATCTAAAAAGTGTCTGAATCACTTGCATTAGCTAGTAATTAGATTGATTAAAAACAAGATAGGTCTGTTAGCAACTGCAAAGAACACATAATTATACATCAAAGTTTAAAAAAATATAAAATATTAAGTTAAGAAATATTTAAAAGTCAGTTGGTCTTTATACAAAGAAGACTAAATAAGTCAGATTGGATTAAAAAATATCAAGAATATGACTATATTTTAGCAGTATTAATATTAAAAAATTTAAATATAGCAAATGAAAGTAGTTTAAAGAAGATCTGAAAAAGAAATCTGACATGTTTAGTATTACTAAAAGTGAGTCAATAAGTGTAATAATAAGAACAAAAAGTGCCCTTTAGCAAGTTTTTAGTATAAGTAAACTGAATATAGTTTGGCAAAAAAATAAGACATTTAGAATGATTATAAAATATAAACTGTTTTTGTACAATAGCAAATAGATCAAGAAGACAAAAGAATAATTATATAGAAAAAGTTTAAAGTATTATGAACAAGTTTACAAAAAGAATAAAAAGCAAAATAGTTTATTGAAATTAAACAGAATTAAAAAAAAAAAACTATGCTGATAAATTATTGTAATATGTCTTAAAATGAAGAAAATTACTCAGCACTTGTAGAATATAGTAAATGTAATTTAGATGACAAAAGCAGTACAAGTGGTTATCAACATTGAGTTAAGAAAAATGCAATAGTAGATATACTGCCAAAAATAAGACAAGAGCATAGAAAGAAAATTCCAGTTCTGCTTAAAAACTAAAAGAATACAAGAAGAATTATACAGAAAAAGATAATATAAATAATAAAAAAGTTATAGAAAGAAAAGTAATACTTTATGTATATGAAATTAGTTTAATAAAGATGCAAGAATTTAATAATAGTTTAAAAAATTTATTAATAGGATAGTTAGAAAAACATTATACTAAAAGGTATACAGTACAAGTTTTATATAAATAAGTTATTAGTAAAAGAAAAAAAAAATATAGAATAGGTACAAATTAAGTGCAAACTAGCAAAGATGAAAGTGAAGTTATAATAAAAAAAAATTAGATTAGAGAAATGGTTATTATTAACAAAAGCAGAACTAGCTACAGTACTGATAGCAGTTTTAGTCATAATTTGTAATAATAGAGTAGTAATTAAATTAGATAGTGCTATAGTAGTTATAAGCCTAGAAAGAGAGAAGCCTTTGTGCAATATTAGAGCATGAAGCAAAAACAAGAACTTTAGATTAGTAATAAAGATCAAAGATATATACAAGTCAAAAAACATTAAGTTAGCATTAATTAAGGTTAAAGCACATAGTGAAATAGTATAAAAGAAAAGAGAGACAAACTTATAAAAAAGTGTACACTGATAAGTAAATGCTTAGATCTGAAGCTTAAAAAAAATTATTGGTTCTATGCATATTGTACTAGAAAAAGTTAGTTGTAGAAGCACCTATAAAAAAGTTTGTTAAGATATTAATGAACATGATAAATGATGCTAAGTGGTAATACTCAAGTATAATTAAAAAGCTCAAGCCAAATCTGGAAGCATAAAGAGATTGGAAAACACTGTAAAAAGAAAACAAAAGCTTAATAAGGATCAAATGTAAATTACTAAAAGAGAGCAAAAAGAGTTTATTTAGAATTAAGTATATAAGTAATAGTTTATTAGTTCTTAATGTATTAAAGAAAAAAGCACTAGACTTGTACAAGTTAGATAAATGCAAAGAGTATTATGTAGATTGAGAAACATCAATTCATTTTACTTAGATGTGAAGTATAATGGATATTATAATAATGTTAAAGAATTAGCATGTTGGTTAGTATGAAAGAAGTTTAATAAATTTGATAAAAGCAAAATAACAAGACTTGATTTAAGCAAAATATTGCTTGGCAAAAATAATATAAAAAAGGTCAAAAATTAAAAATTTTGAATAAATAGTTTATTAACAAAGAGTATGTTCAAAGAATTGTATACAAAACAAGTTTTATGAAAAGTTGCAAGACATTCATTAAGACTTTATATCAAAATTGTAGAAAAGATGTTTAAAGAAGAAATATAGTAAAAAAGATGTAGTACAGTAGCTAAATAGGAAGATAAGAAAGAAATAATATCAAAAGCAAAGCAATGCAGAGTAAAGAGAACTGAAAATGAAAATTGTAATTCAAAGAAAATAAAAAGTAAAAGAGAAAACAAAGAAGCTGTATCAAATAGAATTAAAATAGTAAAAAATAAGGAGAGAAAAGTAGAGTGTATACAGTTATTTAATAAAAGAGTTAATGAGATAGTACAGAATAAAATTAATTCATTTTGGTTCAGTTCTTAATATAGCTAACAAAGTTTTCTAATTTAAACATAGATTGGTATGACAAGTTGCATTTAAATGCAGTTTCTGTACTTGGATAATGCTAGGCTTGCTGTCTTAAAAGACGAATTACTAGAAATAGATAGTGTTTTAATTAGTAAAATTTTGTATTTGAGTCTGATAAGACTGTTAAAAAATAAAAAAATAAAATTTTTATTAAAAAAACTTGTAAGGTTTAAATAATTTTTAAAAATATATAAATTTAAGAATAAAGTACATTAAAAATAAAGATTTAGTTTATTTATAAGACTTACTAATTTATTTAAAAAATTCTAACATATAATTAATAATAAATAAAAATAAAAATAGAAAATAAATATAAATTATTGTAGAGTGTGATGATCTAATAAAGTGATTAGGTTGTTAACTCTCAAGTGGCAGGTCTAGAGTTCAAATTCTATAGATAACAAATTTTAGAAAATATATCTGTATTACAGTAACTGTCTCTATTAATTAGTTAAATTAGTATATCTGTAACTTTTAGTTGCATTATCTTGAATAAAAGCTCAGAACATTTATGCAAAATATAATATTATATTCATATAGAGAAACATTAATAACCAGTATGCATAAGACTTCAGTATAAACCTGTGATAAGACCATCAGTATAAAAAGCAAAGAAACTGAAGAGTTGAAAACTCACTTAAAAATTCTAAGTAAAGAAGTAGCACAAAACTTTTAACAATACTATTGACTGATGGAAGCCCATAAAACACTCCTAAAGAGATAGACAGATAAACCAGATGTAAAATGTATAAAAAAGCATATGACCAACCAGACCACTAAAATTATTAGAGAAAAAGAATATTAAGATATACTATACTAGACTATTTGAATTAAAAGTTTGAAGACTTCTATTAGTTCTAAGTAGTAATTAGTAAAAGATGATAAAGAAGCTATTAGAAAGATAGATACTGAAGTTTTGGATGAACCTTACAAAAATATAGCAGTTTAATAATTAGTTCTGACTGCAAGTGATAGTTTAGACCAAAGCAATACCAAATAAGCTATAAGTATAAGATACAGAATATTCTGATAGGTTTAGTACAAAGTTAAGCATAACTTAGTAATCATGACTTATTGTCACTAATTTACTAAAATTGTTAATAAAATATGATAAATACAAGATTAGAGTGTTTAAATAAAGGATTTACAAATAGGTTCTAGATATAACAACTAATATAGAACCTTCAAGTAAATTACTTAAATTAGATAATAACTAAAGTAGTATAAGTGGCTAGTTGTATACTTTTCTATAATTGCTTTTGTGTTTGTTATATTAACAGATGCTAGCCAATATATATTATCAATAATATTCTGGTTTGCATATACTTACCTTAACATTAAAATATATATATATATAAATTATTATAAATTAAAATTAATTATTAATACACATATTTATTACATTATTAATAAACAAAATTGCACTATAGAGTGAAATAAATAAGTTATAATAATGCTTATCTATTTATGTTATATTTGTTAAATTAATTCTAATTATATTTGATAAACTAATAAACTAAATATAACTAAATTAAGGGGTGTAGTGACCTAGTAAAGTAGTTAGGTTGTCAACACTTCAAGTGGTAGATTGGGTATTCAAATCTCATTAACAGCAAAAATTTGAATAATTATTTATATAATATTTGTATAATAGCAACTGTTACTAATGATTGGATTAGGATACCTGTAATAGCAGTCACACCAGCATGACTGGCAGGTCATGAGGCATTTGTGCAATATTGAAGTTACACAAAGGAATGCAAACTAACAAATTGGGCAGTGCAAACACTAGATAAGTTTTTGTGGCTGTGTAAATCTGTTGAAATCGGATAACAAGAAGTTCATTTGAGAAGATTCAAGTAAAGAGATAGCTGGATCTTTAATGGCCCTACTGTAAAGGCTAGCCTGGCAAAACAGATACCAAGGTCTAGTACCCAGTTGTAGTAGCTACATGAGCAAGAACTTTTAGATTGAGAGTCTTGGAAGTACCACCAATCAGACTGCTAGAACGAATTAAAAAAAAAGCATATCAGGCTGACCTGATATACTAATAAACTGATTGTAGTTCTACACAGGCTATTTGGATTGGAAGTTTGATAAAAAGATAGAAAAAAAGGCAGGGGTATACTAAAGTATCAGGATTATGCTGTAAAATAGATACTGAGGTCTAAGTAAACTCTACAAAGACATAGTGGTTTAATGGTTAGCCCTGACCACAAATGTTGGTTCTGCTATAGTGATATCTAGGTCAGTTGTAAAAATGGGTACAGAAGGCTTTGGGGGGTTTACCTTAAGAATAAATTAGTCCTAAGGTTAAGATGATGATCTCAACATCTGGGTATGACCTAGTAAGTTAACACAGGTTACAGATTTAGAGGGTTTAAAGTAGAACACCCAAGCAGAAGTATTAGGTATAGCAATTGATAGGGAATCTTTGGGTAGACTCCTTAAATAGATAATATAGAAAAGTTATACATATAGCCAATTGTACTCTCTTCTGTAGTAGTTTATTGAACTACAATACTGATAAGTGATTAATAAAAGTCAAAAGACCAAAGAGGTCACCTTAATACCAAAAAAAAATATATATATATAACTAAATTAATTATAGTAATTAATATATTATTAAAAAAAGACTTAAAAAAATAATAAAAAAGAAAAATTATAAAGAAATTATAGTATTATTATATAATTTTTGAGAAGATGGATATGATAATTTATTTTCTAATAGTTTATAGTTATGTATCAAATTAATAATAAATAAAATTTATATATTATTATTTTTTTAATATTACAAATTATAAAAGAACATTCTATTAATCTTGAATTGGTTTTTTTTTGTTTCATCTGTATATTTTAAATAATTTCTATATTTTTCTTTTCTATCATAATCTAAATACATCTTATTTTGTTTTGATCTTAAAATAGATATACCATAATTGTTAGAAGCTAAAATAAATATATATGTTCAATTAGCAAATCACAATTTAAGAATTAATTAGTAAAAGAATTAAACATAAAAATATATAATCAAGTTGCTTGTTTTTATAACAATCTTATAAAAAGAATCAACAAAAATTTTGTATATTAATTTAATTATATCTTTATAATTTAACTATCATTTATACTTATTTAATAAACTTTATTTTACTGTTATAAAATAACATAATGATATTTAAATTTGTTATAAAAGTTACATATATATGCTATAATGTCAAGTAGTATTATAATCTTTAATAACCATGTATATAAAATATTTAAAACAAAATTAAATACTAAACATTTTAATTTTAATATAGGACTTTATTGATCTTAATTTTTTATTATATTAATAACTAACTTTTGCATTTTATTTTTCTTGCTTTTATATATTACTGTTGACTCTATATAATTAATACAATATTATTTTGTTCAATAATCATGATAGTGAAATCAAATTCAAATTTTTATATAAAAAACTCAAGTGATATATAAGTACTATCATATTTGCATATAATAATAAACAAATATTATTTTAGTAATAACCTGAATTAAGCTTGATTTAAATTAAAATTCTAAATTACACTTATACATGTTATTATACACAAATATATAGTAATACATATATATTTTTTATTTTATTAACATAAAACTAATTAGTTAAAGTTTTTTACTTTGATTATCTTAAATAATATGCTATGTACATATTATAGTGATTTATCTAAAGTAGTGCCTGGCTAAAATTAAGTCTCTGAAATTAGATCTTCATGCATGCATTAGATTTTAATTTTAGGCTAGATACTATTTTAAATATATAAAGTACTACTTTAGATAAATTGTTACTTCAGATGTAACTATATACAATATATTTTAGATACCAATTTTTATTGTAATACTAATTTTGATATAACAAGCAGTAAATAATATTTAGTTTGTTATCAAAGAGCCAAGTATTCTATTTTCATTAACTAAAAACAAGATTCTTAATTTTATATATTTTATCTAAAAACCAATTCTAAATTTAAACAACTTGTGATAATTACAGAAATCTGCAATAATTATAGTAAATTGCTTTAAGTTTATATTGATTATTACTTAGGATATATGTTGTTACTTGAGATATATATATATATATATATATTTTCCCTTAAGCAGTCATGCTAGTGCTTTATTAAGATTTTGAAATTACATTTGCAATTACATAAATATCCTTAACA
>CAJVQA010006191.1:0-15187 GCA_910591915.1 Cetraspora pellucida
TTTTACAAGAGAGTAAATGTTGAATTTAGTTGTAGTTTAGTCAATATTGGGTCAAAAATCTTCGTTTAGAGCTTGTTCTGACCGGGTAAGTGTATACTACAACTTTAATTAAGAGTATAGGACAGGTTAAGGCAGTAGAAACTGCAGAATAGCTAAACGTTATCAACTGGAGGCCAAAGGCCGTCAGTACGATTTTCTCGATGAGTTTGAAGTATAAAGACTTAGTATTTGCAGATTATATGTAAAATGATGTGCTGAACAAGTTTACTTAGAAGCCCAAGATAGGTTTTCTTAGTATAATAAAAAGTTATAAGTGTTTTTTGATAAACGAATTTTTTAGTTAATTTTTGTGCAATGGATTTGCAGAAAGAGTTTTTTTTTTTTGTCATAAATTGTAATATTATATAAATATTAATAATTAGTATTATATAAAGTTTTAGTACAAATTCATAATAAGACCAATAGACATAAAAAACTAAAAAACTGAAATGATAAAATCTACTTAAAAATTCTTAAGTAAAGAAGTAGCATGTACTTTTAATGACACTATCAGACTAGTCAAAACCTATAAAACATTTTTATAAAAACAAATTGAATAAACTAAATAACAAATATATATAGAGAAACATATAACTAATTAGTTACTAAACTCACAAAAAAAAAATACAAAAGTATACTATACTGGGTTATCTGAATTGGTAGTTTGACCAAAGTTTGTTGATTTCAAATACAGTTAATAGAGAATAATAAAAAAGATGCCAAAAAGATGAATACTAAAATTCAAGTAAACTTTACAAAAATAGAAATAGTATAATGTAGTAATTAAACAGATATCACTTATAATTGTAAGTGTTAAATAACTATAGCATATTGCATAAAACTAAATTAGCTGCATATAGAATATAGCAGACTTTAGTAAATTTTATATTAAGAATAAAATAGTTCTAAAGATACTGATAAGTATTAGAAACTTAGATAATTAGTGCTTTGAAGATGTTCTTATAATTCAAGATAAATTGTATATGCAGAAGGTTTAAATAAGCAAAATTCTAGCTGACTTATAGATATGACATCTAGTATAAAACTTATATGATAATATACAAATAGACTATTAAAATTAGATATCAAATTATATATATAACTAATTGTAACTTCTAATATAAGAAAGCTTATGGAGTCATCTGTATTCTATAAACTTAAATAAAATTGTTATATTTCAAAAATAAAAATTTTAAGTTAAAAAAAAAATAAGAAAATAATATTACACTAGATATAATTAAATATATATAGCAATAATAATATAGTTTAGAAATAATTTTTTTAGTTCTAAATTATATCTAATCAATATATTTATATATTATAATTTTTTCTATTTGATATTATATCAATAAAAAAAAATAAAAATATTATAATTAGTATAAGCTAGATAAAAAATATAAGTGTAATATTATGAATAGAGTGTATAATATGCTTTATATAAAAAAAAGTATATTATAAAGGCTTTAAGCCTAGAGATAGATATAATATATATATATTAAATTTGAATCATATACATCAATGTACATGTTTTTGAATTATATATATGTTTTTAAATTATATACATTTTTGTCTATTAAAATATTATATAAAAAATTTATAATATAAAAAATAATATAATTAATATTTTAATTAATTGTATATAAATTAAGTATGCTAAAGTAAGTATTACTATTGATAATATGTGATATATTAATTAGAATTTAACAATTTAAATACTATTTGATTTGTCTTGTTATAAAAATTAAATAGCATTAAAATTATTCAATATTGATTATTAGATTACAAGATATTACCAATTAAAATAAATATTAAAAAAATAAATTATGATGCATATATCAATTATGACACATATGGGGTCTTTGTCTTGAAAATCAAGTTTGGATCATATGATTTACTATGTCTTGTAAGATCATTTTCAAGGCAAAGACCCTATATGTAATATTTTATAATATATAGATCTAAATTAAATAATTTTACTACTATTTAATTCATCTTAGTAAAATAAATTAAATGATAATAAAATTATTCAATTTTAATTATAAGATAGTAGATATATCTAATTCAATACAAAAATCTATAATTTAAAAAAATAACTATAATATATTATATATTAGCAAATTTTTATTAAGTAAATCAACTTTTTTTATTAAAAGCTTGTTTATAATAATAAATTATATATATTATTAAATTTTTATAAAAATTAAAAAGTATTTTATTAATTAATATTTCTAAATTATAGTTATATATTGAAAAAATATATAAGATATAAAAATATTTTTTATATATATTAATTAATTAAAAGTAATCTGATTTTTATAAAAATTTAAAAATATATAAATATTATCACTGTGAACATGTTTTTCTTAATTAACAAATATCAATTTACTTAATAAAACAATTTGTTATTAATGTATTATAATTAACTTTTCTAAAATTCTTAAGCAAAAAAAATTAATTATTTTGTTTAGATAATGCTATCTTAAGATATAGTAATTAGAATCAAATAATCTTACTACCATCAATTTGGACTGCTATATCTTATAATATTACACATATTCTGTAATACCTATACTTAACTTAATAAATTCTATAAATAAAATTTAAAAAAAATAATAAATTTAAACTCAAAAAAAATTAAAAATTAAAAAATATAAGGATAAGTTTAATGCTCAACAGTAGTAAATTTTATTAGCCAATCAGAATTAAAGATCAGATGTAATATATAAAATAATTTTGTATAACAAAAATAAAGAACTTTTAAAAAATAATCAATAGCTCAAAATTTTATATATGAAACCACCTTTGATGCTCTAGTAAAAAAAATTCCTTGCAAAATTTTACTATAAATAACATTCTTATCCTAACCTACATTAATTTAACTATAATAATTAATAAGTTTATTTTTGATTTATAAAGATTAGTTTGATTTAATTATGCATAGACAATCACTAGTGAAATTGATCATTAGTAAATTTTAAATAAATCCAAAATACAAAAAAATATATATATAAAATAAACAAAAATTTAAAATAAAAAAATTAAAAAAATTAAAAAAATAATAAGATTTATAAGTTTTGGCAAACTGAATTGGGTCCGATTTAGAGTTTGAGTTAGCTAGATTTATAGTTAGGTATTGGGAAAATGATCATCGAGAAAATCATATAAACCCAAACTAACTATTACAGCAAATTTTAAGTAAAAATTTATGTATTTTGGCAAAATCTGATTATGAATTATCTTTATTTATATACAAAGCAAATAATAAAGATAAAAAATTTTTTGATTTGTTATCATGCGGTATCATGCGCATTTTATGTATCATGCGCATGTTATTTTAAAATGCGCATTTTTCCCATCACTATTCGAACCCTACGAGAATAATAGTTCGCGCTTATAATAAAATTTGACCCTAATACTTCCCTGCCTTCGCTACATTATAATACCTACGATCATAAATAACCAACTCGACAAATCTAACACGCCTCTTATCGACTAAGCCGTTCGTAGGTTACACGACATATCCGTGTCAATACCCTTATTTCAAGAAAATCCCGGGCTGAAGATCACTCCGACCCTATCCGGATCCAATAAAATCGCAGGATCTCGTGAAATAACACAAAAATTTACTATGATGACTAACTTCCGACCTCCAGTAAAAGTTTTCAGAACGAAATTTTACTTATAGGACACGATTATTAATGTTAGATATACGAAGAGTCTTTGATATACTACGACCCATATCTTTTTGGCCGGCAGCTCGGGATTTTCTTTGCATAAGGAAATTCGTGAAAGATCCCTTTCCGGGATTACAGTCCTGCGGCTCACAGTATGAATTTCGGGTGCCGAGTATTCAAGTCGATAAGAGCTCTAATGTTCGAAAACGTTCAACCCATCATATTAAAGAACGTTTAGTGCATATATTTAAATTTATTATATTTAATTTTCGTTTACGCAATACGGGTTGATCAGAGAGACGAATTTACAATAAAGAAAAATAAAATAAAATAATAAAAATAAAAAAAGTAATAAGAAATCATATAAGATTTTAACTTTTACAAAATTGCTAATTCTGTAATTACAGTAGCAACCATCTTTAAACCCAAAAAAAAAATTTGAAGTTTGATTATTTTTTGGATAATCTGATCATTAGACTATAAACTTGTTGAGCGGACCTATAACCATATTTAATTGATTCACTTCCATTTACCAAATTAATATTATATTTTCTAAAAAGCAAGACTGTGATTAACTTAAGCTCTATTAACGCAATATTTTTTCCTGGACAAATTCTTAAACCTCCACCGAAAGGTGCATATACATTCTTAGGTATATTTTTAAATTCACCTGTGCCTCCATATTCTTCATCGAGAAATCGATCAGGATTAAACTTTTTCGGTTCATTAAAATTATTAGGATCATTCATAATTCGATGATGATTAATCCAAAACCATGTTCCAGATGGCCAATGAAATTTACCTACACTTTCTTCACCATCAAGAATACGTAAATTGTACGGAACTGGACTTGTAATGCGTAAAGCTTCTTTGATCGCTGCTTCAATATAATGACAACGTCCAAGTGTTTCATAAGTGATTATTGTATTTGTATCTGGTCCAAATACTTTAAGAATTTCTGCTCGAATTTTTTCAATAACTGATGGGTTTTGGGCAACATTATAGACAAGAAAACAAAGGGCAGAGCTAGTCTATTATAAAAACATTAGGTCAGTATCGAATCCATTTTTTTTATTTTGATAAATTAAAAACTTTATACACACCGTCTCAATTGAAGTAGCTGTAATTTCGGCAAGATTGGTCACAACTTCTTCATTAGTAAATGGTTCTTCACCTTTGATACTTTCTGAATCATTCAATAAATTTGATGTCAACAATAAATCCAATAAATTAAAATTTGTCGGTGATCCATTTTCAATCTCTTCCCTACGTTTTTGAACAACATTTTTAATTGTACCATTCAAGAAAATAGACCTCTTCTTCATAGTATTAAATCCAATTAACATAAGAATTCTACTAACAATTTTTGGTACAAAGACTAAGAATGCAAACATTGCAATATATTCTGATGCTGCTTTAGAAATTAAGTCCAATGAAGGCAAGTTATATAGTTGTTGTCCAATAACTGTCATGACTGATACTTGTGCTTTATAATTATAAACCCATGTTGAAAAATCTAAAGTTACTTCTTTATTTTCATCCCAATATACTTCATACTCTTTAAATATATTTTGAACACTATTTATGAATCCATAATGATATTTTTTCGACATTAAAACTTTAGTAACAAATTGTCGACTTCGTTTCCATTTATGATATACACTATTAAGTACTATACCATTTAATATTCCAACCTCATCATAAGCAGCAGTGTTTCGTTTGAAAAATTTTGATTCTTTAGATAAATTCTTTGCTTCATTATATGACAAATAAATTTTATCAAGATATTTTGCGTCGCGAATGGTTATAACCCGAAAAGGGCCAACGTAAAATTCCCAAAGATCTATAGAATCATTCAAATTTTTTTCTCCCCATTTACAAGGGTCCACCCCAATTTGAAAAAGTGTACCAATAAATGGGAATGGAAATGGTCCAGGAAGAGGGTTAGGCCGAGTAAAATAATGAAAATAAAAGTATGAAATATATAAAGATATAATTATTCCAGCAAAAATTACGATTTCCATTATCGTTGTATTTTAACAAATGTAGTTTGTGTTCAAAAAGTTTATGCGGCTCACTTGTAATATAGGTGACTCTTTAAATAAAAAATTTTATTTAATCAATTGATTATAAGTAGGGTCAACTATTTGCAAGAGATTCGTTCATGCAAAATAAATTGGATATACTGTTACACCAGAACTGCCTCTTTTTAAGCGCGAGTTAACTTTAGACCTTAGTAAGTATAGATGATGATAATTGAATGTCTTACGGCCGTCATGTCCAGTATGTAGATAGTTTATGCCAATACCTTGTATTGATGTCCAAGAGGCTTTATAATGATTTGCAATTATGAAAGAGGCGAACGGTTAAATGTATATGAAGATACAAGAAGACGTACGGCAGTTTATTAAACAGGTCGATATTTCCCTTCACGATATCGCGTGAACACTATCTTAATGCAAATAATTTAAAATTTAACGTGTATGAAGACACGGGATAGCTTTATTTTTTAAAAAATTAAATATGATATAATAAAGAAACTGGGGAGAATTCAAGTTATATAAAAATAGGTCTAAGTCTCCTCTCTACAAGGAAAAAGGCGAGGTCGAGGTCTTTTATACGTTTTCGAAGATGAGGACTTACAATAGTATCCCGTAAACCGTCAGGTTTAGCGTGCAAATTTGCACGCTAAAATTTTTTAGCGAAATTTATCTCAAAAAAAAAAATAATTAGTTACATAGTTACGCAATGGATCACTTCATGTGTATGAACAGATAACATAGTTGCAGAAACAAATTCAGATCGGGTGATTTCTGATCGTTTGGAACCTATCAACATACAAGTTTATATATTACTGTATTATTAACGTTAATGTTAAATCATTGATTGTTGATTGGGTCACAATCACCTGATCGCGAATTTTTTCTGCCAGAACAGGAGTACAAATTAAGAATCCTTGATCAACTTTAATGTAATATTATAAAAGGTATATGTTGTGACGGATTTACTTATTTGTGCCGGTGATAAAATCCCAAAAAAGGAAAAAACCCAATATTGTTTTTTTTTGGCATAAATAATGCGTGAAAGTCACGGTGTTAGGGTTGGGATTGGGATTAGAAGGTTTAATGTATGCTAAAATTTCAAGAAGAATTTTTTTTATTAGAACGTAAAAGGTGGTTTCTTATGCAAATAAGTGTATATCAATAAAATTTTACAGTATAACCTTCTAAAAATTGGATTTTCTTATAATCTAATTTGGATTTTATAATAAAAACAAAATAATATTCGTAAAATTTGTTTTTTTTTTGTTAATTTGGACCTCTTTCTTAGTGCCTAGTCTATATGAGTAAAATCAGTAACCTATCATAATAAATAATTGAATGTATTTCCTGATTTTAACTCTCATACGCTCATATATATCGACATTCAATTATAAAACATATATCTGAAATGGATAATTGATTTGTGAATAGTGTCACCTATACTAAGAGATCCAATCCATTATTCGTCATTATGAATCAGATATTAAAATGTATTGAGTGAATCAAATATTTAAATACATTGAGTGAATCTAACATTTGAATGCATTCAAGCTTGAGATTGGAACGAAAGATCATAGGGGAATATGTTCATCTATATCCTTATTCTTTATAAACTTTTAATTAATGAAGCACAATATTTGCATTTTGATCTAACGCTGACTTTAATTCGGCATATAGTATATACAGTTAGACCTAAATACAAGCTGTTGGGATAAAGCATCGAATGAAAGTTGCAAAATGAACATCTAATGAAAGTTGTATATGAGTGCGCCCAAGGGAAAACCTGTCATCGGACATTTAATTACATTACATATACTATGGAAAATCTATCATGATGATAGATTTTCTACAGACGGCTAACTGTACACGAAATATAATTGAATGTCCGATAGCATGTGCACACTCATATGAAGTTTTTGTGATTCTAAAGGTAGTAGAATCGCAACAATGTCATCCTGATTATTTATCAGGTATAAATTATGTAAAAAGGTTTATATAGTTACGAAGATATTTTTGCCTATAACTTTAGCCTTTTATTAATACCGGGATTTTTATCTATTTGCGCATCAACACGTGATGATCGACCAATCAAATAGAGAAATTTTGATCATCCCGACGAAAACCCGCGTGGAGTTAATTAAAAATGTCGGTAAGGCAAATTTACTTATAAAAACCACTTATATTAACCTTAATATGGTTACACTAACCCTAATTCTTAAAAAAATTGAAAAATGTGTTGATGCGCAAATAGATGCATTCTGCATTAGTCCGGGCCGGGCCGCAAAAATGATTTTCAGCATTCAATTTTACATACCTAATCTCAAGCACTTAAATTATTGGTGGGAAATAATTTAGTCTGTTGGATGAATGAAAGAAAAGACGATCGAGATCATTTTTTGTATTTTTCTCTTTTCTTCGCTTTGTTTTGTTTCGACGAGATAATCAAATTTAATGAATGATCATTAATAATTTTTAAATTTTGGTCACCATATCTAATCTTAATTTTTTATTTGTAAAAACTATTAAAAACATACTAATATGCGAAACCCGACGGGGATATAACACTTATTAAAGTATTTGACCCGCTATTCAATAAAGGATTATTCAATGAACAATTTAATTCATTATTCAACGATTAGTACGTACGTATAAGGCCTAAAAGGAATTATAATACAGAAATAGATTACGTATTTATATTCAAATGCAACTTTATTACATTTTCCAATAAATTTGAAATAATGATTTTTGTTGTTGAATGTATTTATTTCGTTAAATGGGGCCTCTATAGCGTATAGTAATTTATTATTATTGGTAATCTAATGTGGCGTTAGCATAAATAGGGTAACGATCATAATTACAAGTTTGTGAATCTTAAATTCTAAAAAAAATTGCATTCTGTATTTAATATAAGTTTTGGAAACATAACTGCTACAGAAATATTCTCTGATATTCCACACTTAGTTTTCATTCTGCTATACTTCTACATAATTAAATACTATTATTAGTGATGGCCAAATCACGGATTCCCAAAAATCCTGCGCGGGATTCGTGGATAGATAATCAATCAACTAGTTTCAAATTTCTTTGTTTTCAGAATATTGCGGAATAACGATCAAAATTTATCGAAACATTTCGGTCCTACTAGTAGCATTCATATTATACTACGTATCCCACACAGTATCCAAAAAAAATCTCGCGAGTTCCAATCTCTAATATTATCGATACTTCATGAAAAATAAGCTCACTGGGCTATTCCCAGTTCCCTTTTTTGGGGAATTGTTTAGATACAAATTAAATCTTTCTAAATACGTTCAGTTAAAATATGGATATATATGCGAAATTCACATGGGTTCTAGGAGACTTATTATTATTTCAAGAAGTGATATAGAATTTCCAATTTATACTTTAATCTAATTATTTCTATTCTGAAAACTTTCTTCTATCACTTTGATGTATCTGTTATTTCTAAGTACTTATTTCATATAGTTAATTCTATATTCTTTTATATTATCTAAAATCTTATATATTGAGATTTTTGCTTTGAATAAGTTATTTTTATTACATATTTTATTCTGTAGTAACAAAAGATTATGTTCTAATAGTGCTAAAATAATTTGTTTTTTTTGAATTCATTTCTTGATCTTTAATATCTTTTTTCTTAATATAAAGTTTGAAAATATTTTGGTTTGATTCTATATATTCTGTCTTTAGACACATTTTAGATTCTTCACTTTTGTTTTTGACTTTTCTAATCTTGATTATTAATTTTTTTAGATTTGTTGATAAGTAGTTTTAATTTGATATGTAGTCTTTTATAGTAATAATAAGGTCTTTAATATTATCAATAATATTTTGACTCTTTTCTTTTATTATTCACTTGTTGTTTTTTTTTTGTTTTTACTTTTTTGACCAGTTTGCTAAATCTTGATATTTATATTTTTTTTACTTTCATTTGTTTTTTTTTCAATACTTCTAAACTATTTATATTAATTATATAGTTAATTAAGCTTAGATTATATTGTATTATTTTTGCTTTCATTGTCTATTTCTTAATTAATATTTTTTCAAGATTTTTAGTTTTGATTTGTTTTAGTATTTTAAGCATTTGATTATAAATTAACAGGTCTTATTTTATAATCTTATTTGAATTACTAATTATTATACTGTATATTATCTTTTCTATATTGCTTGAACTGTATAATATTGTATCATTAAGTACTTTAATCTACAGTATATATTACTATTTAAATAGCTAAGATTTTTTCATTTACTTGATTTTCAAATAAATTTAAATAACTTCTACTTGTTTAATTTGCTTATCTTTAAATCAAGTTTAAATTGAAAATTAATTAATATCTACTAATAATATTATTTTTAATTTTTCTAAAAAAAAGCTATATGCTTTTTTTTGTTGTTATTTGTTATATAACTGTTGTTTATTTTAAACTTTTGTTTATTTACTCAAAAGGAAATATAATTTATTGTTTGTTTACTTTGTTATTTATATATTTTTTGTATAAACTAATTTGATTAGCTTAAAAAAACTCAAACAATTTCTTAAAATTTCTAAAAAATTTTAAGAAAAAATACTAAATTTTTTATTTGTATTTTATATTTCAACTAAAAGAAAAAATGCTTTTAACAAACTCTATGTTATTTTTTGTTTTTTTTTCTTTTTTTTTAAGATATTAAAACAGGTTTTTTAAACTAGTTCTTGTTTACTATTACTATTTTATATTATTTATTTATAAAAATAAAAATCAGGAAAATAAAAATAAAAAACTCTTTTCATAAATCATTTTTATATAAAAATAACTAAAAATTCATCAGTACTAAAATTATTAATATCTGGTTATTTATTAAGATAACTAACATTGGCGTCTTATGTAAATTTGTTCAGCTACTAATTTTACATATATTCTGAAAGATTTATAAAGATAGTTCTCAAACTTAAAGTTTAATACTGCAATAATGGCCTTTGGGCTTCTAAACTCTTTATTAAATTATTTCTTGACAACTAGCTTTACAACCTACTCTATAGTCCTAAGAAACATTGTAGAGCTCATTTTTCCAATCAAAACAAGGTCTAAACAAACTCAACAGGCCTAATATTAATGAAGATATATTAAAAAATAGTTTTAACTCTCTTGCAAACTCCTTTAAAAATTCTTTTTCATTTATTCCTAACTTTTTTTCTCTTACATGATTTTTGTGTAACATTAAATCATTACTACAATTGTTTTCATAATAAACCAATTAATATTATTTAAAATAGTACACAATTTTTTATTGGTTTTTCTTCTTTTACTAATTTGACTTTGTACACTATTACAAGATTTTTTTGGAATATATAACTAAATTATTATATTAAGCCATACTTGCCATATCAGCCACATCTTGTACTATATAAGTTACACAAAATTGTTCTCAAGATTACACAAAATCATGGCAGCCACAGTAGCTGCAGTATTACATTATACTCCTGTCAAGTCAACCCTCGCTATTATAAATCTTATATATTAAAAACTTCAATATCTAATAACAAAAAATTTTACTAAATAATATTAACTTTCATCTTTAAGTATATCTGTAGTATTTTTCTTTCTTTATCAAATAGAATGCCTATTTTGACTTCCCAAAAGCCAGATCATTTTGATCTTAACTATTTCCATAACAAGTATAATGATCATTATGGTACAATGATTAGAGAAGTGTAACTTATACAACTTAAAGTAATGCTATTTGTATTTAATTTATCTGAATGCAATACTGCTAAATCTCTTCACTATTTTAAAACTCCTACTCAATCTACCATTGTCTACTATTATTATTAAAAATTTCATATTCTTTTTACTTTCAGTAATTTTAATATTTCACTTAGACAAGCAACTCCTCCTCCTTCTTCTCAAAAATCCATGTATATAGATATTGATATTATGTCCAAACAAGTCAAATAACTTAAAGAAATTATTCCTCAATCACCAATTGCAAAAACAACTACTATTCCTCCATTACTATTCCTTTTAAACTATTCTACAACTTAATAAGGAACTTTATCTAGTTTAAAACAGACTTTTCAAATCCAAATACATTCTCATCACACACATACTTGTATTATTTGTCAAAATAAAAATATCTTATATACTTTTTTAGAAAATAATACACATTCATTTCTCAACAAATCTATTCTTATTATCAAAGGATTTTTAGGACATCCTAAATGTATTCACAAACTTAAACTCAAATCTGTTATTCAAACCAAAGCACTTACTCCTATACAAATTCAAACTGCTCTTGTCATTAAATTTATTATATTTTCTAAAGAAGAGAAAATTTCAATTTTTAAAAAATTTCTAGAATTATTAAAACAAAACAAAATCAACAAAATTAACAAAAAACAACAAAACCCATATCAAAAACAATCTATTACCAAAAATCCTCTTACTTTCAAACTTATACCTCTTATTTTTACTACAAACAAAACTAATAATAATAAATAACAACAATCCTATAGTCAAGCAGTAAGACCTAAACTCAACCTATTATTTGATTGGTTAGCAAACTTCCTAGTTACTGATGAAATACAAAACTATACAAAATTAGAAACTAAAATATCATATCAACTCTTTAATTTCCTTAAAGAATACTTATACAATTTTTATCCTGGTAAAGTTTTTAAAGAAGCCACAGAAACTAAATATGCACTTAAAGCTAGTTTCTATTTGTTGATTAAACAAATAGCTGGTACTAAACCAAAATTCCTTATTGACTTAATCCAAAAACACAACTCCGAAATAGATAAAGCTGCAACAATTCCTTTTAATATTCTAAAAGAAAGCCTTAAAAAACTTATTCATATATTCAAAATAGTTTTTTTTACCAAACTCAACTACCCTGAAATATTTGCCTCTTCTGCAACAATTCTACCAATTAAAACTAAGAACTGTTTACAATTTTGTCTTAATTTCGTTCACTTATATTTATATCTTTCTAATAACTATTAAGTAATAAACTATACAAAATTTGCTGAAGATATTAAACTTAAACCTAAAAGGTTTAAAATAACATCTGAGGTTACTAATTTTGACAAAGAACAACAATATTTTTTTATCAAAATGAATAATTGCTTTAACATCAAACTGAATTTTAATCTTCCGAAATCTCTTTTTCTTGACAAATATAACATACCATCACTTAAAAACTCACTTAGTCATTTTAATAAATGATTTGAAAAAGCCTTTCCATTATATAGCCAACAATTTTCTAATACAATTAACAAAACTAAAGTATCTAATTACCTTAAATATGAATTTAGACAACACTTTATCTCATATTTAAAAAACTTTTTGCCAACTAATATCAAATTCATTAAACCAACTAATCTTCAAGAACAATATTATAAAACCTTTAAACATGCCAACTACCATGTACTTACTTGTATAGATTCTAAATGTTCTTACCTTGAACCAACTGATACAAAAGGAAAACAAAAGAAGCTGATACTAATTCAAAGAAAACCTTCATACCACAACCTATATATAACTTATCTAAACTTATTAAAGATATATTTGAAATGTCTTACAAAACCTATCCCAAAGAAGACATTGAAACATAGAATAAACCTTTCCATGATGCATCTATATTCTATATTAAAGGCAAACATGAAGCCACATTTACAAAACCAATTCTTACTTTAATCTTTGATGAACTAGCAACAAAGGCAGAAGAGTACACTTGTTCTTCTAATGCTATCAAGACTAATTCTAAATGATGTGGCTTTTATTTTTACCAATATTTATCTATATATCATAATATTGCTACTCAAAATCACAATATTGACAAAATGGATAAACAACAAGCCATCGAATTCCTTACAGCAAAACTAATTGATACTGACTTTCTAGCTTGAGTCATTACATATTTTGATTGCACATGAGGCAATTCTCTAAATTATTCTGAAATAACTAAATTCTATAAAGAAAAAGCCTTACCAGAGGCAGAAACAATTCTTCACAACAAATTCAATATCAAATTTGAAATACCTATTTTAATTAAGGAGTCACTCTTCTTAAAAAATAAAGAAGAGGTTCCTTTTCAATAAATTCTTCTGTAGTACTTATAAAAGCAGCCACCACTTCTGGAATTATGATGTCCTTCAATAATAATGGGTCATTTTCAAAAGAGAATGATGTAAATAGACAGGTGGTTAAGTCCATTTATGCAAAGAACCAAGTTAATGATGGCCAGACTCAATGTAAAGAGCAGGCTATAGTATTCTTCGCAGCTGTGTGAGCCAAGCATATGGTGAATGAAATTACAGAAGAATTTTCTACTTCCTTGAACCCCATTTTATCATCTTACATCAAGGAAGCTCTGCAAGAACCAATTCACAATACATTATATGCTCCAAACTCTTGCTACAACCAATAGTTAACATGTCTAAAGCTACTCTTACTTTCATATCCACAAATACTCAACTCATTTCTAAAACACATCTACCAATACAACTTTACACAATACAATAACTTTAACTATGTACTAAGATTAGTAATCAAACTGGATTATAGTGAATACTATATACATCTATCATATGTGTCTCAACCCTTACCTAATTACTTCTTCCTACAATTATCATGTTATACCTACTATCTATATATATCTATCCCTTCCAAATTCTCTTTAATTAACAATAATACATTAGATACTAACCTAATCATAAAATATGATGAATTAAACAACAATTACTCCCAAATAGTAAAAGCTATTTTAGAGGCCATGATAAAACCACTATAGCTAACCAATACTATGATAATATCCAATTTAATACTTGCTACAACAAATTCCTATTTTACAACCACATACCACTACTTCCTTATTCTCAAACTATTATTACTTTCTTATGTCACATTCACAGCTTCGGCTATTCACCTAATAATCTATATGGCTATATATTAACCATTTCTATTAAAAATAACCATAATGAAGCTTATGTCTATCTTCTATTCAAACCCAAACCTTTACCTAATCACTTTATTTTACCAGTTCAAGCTATCTGGCATTACTCAAATATACAACTAAAAACCAAGACATCAGTACTAGTCTTTACTATACCAGCATCTCTAGATAACCAAATACTCTTTTCTTCACTCAATACACCCAACCTTAATGTTGTATCAGACTCTAACTCTCCCTCCAATAATGACCTATTTCAACTTAACATCTTAACATATAATGTGCAGGGATATAATACACAAGAAAAATAACTATTATGGAAAAATTACTATCTAACTTATAATTTATATATAATTAGTTTTACTGAAACCAAAATTGCTAAAAACATAAAAACTAAATTCTAGAACACATCTCAATACTCATATTTTTGGTCCAACTCTACAGAATCCAAAGAAGGAACATGTATAATGATTAAAAATA
>CAJVQA010006192.1:0-15187 GCA_910591915.1 Cetraspora pellucida
TAAAATTATTTTATTATTTTTTTTATTTGTTTCTCTTTTTCTTTTACTTTTCCTTTTACTTGGTTTTTTTTTTTTTTTTTTTTTTCCTTTTTGTTTTTTTTTTTTTTTTTTTTTTTTTTTTTTTATTGTTCTGTTTTTTAGTATTTGTTTTAATGTTGCATTAATCTTATTATTGCTTTTCTCTATTAGTGTTTCAGGGATTGTCTTTATATTATTGTTCTATCTTATCTAATTTTCACAGTTATCTATTATTTGTTCTGTTTTGCTCTTACACTTTTTGTATTTTCTTATCTCAGTATATGTCTTGCCTTCTATTTTTTGCAATAACCAATGCTCTGCAAGGATCTTTTTCTTTTTTGATATCTTACTGAGTTGCTGATTGTGCTTTGGCCTATGTAAAATCTACTCTCTTTTTCTTTTATCTTTTAATATTTTTGTTCAGTTAATCATTAGTACTTGTGTGTTGTGATCACTAATTTTGTATTAGGTATGTATTTCTCTACTTTTTTGTATTATTAGCATCTTTTCTTCTATTTTACTAAACCATTTGGCTTTTTTCTCTTTACATAACAGCCATAAGAGACTTTTGAACTGTTTTTATATGATTAGGTTCTTCTCTTTTATGTCCACAAGTTGGTTCAAATATATTAAACCTTATTTATTTATTATGCTACTACTTGCTGTCCATAATTTATTTCTAACTAAGTCTCTTATACTCATTCTATAACTATGTACTTTTTACAGATAATTTTCTGCTCTGATGTTTGTTCTTATCTCTTTTGTTTTAACTATTGTCCAACAAGCTAAGTTGTGTTTTCAATACTTCATTTCATCTGGTTTTCTTTCAGAGTTCCAAATATCTTTTATTAGACCTGCTTTCTAATACTCTTAAGCTATTCTAAGTTTTGTTAGATTGTCCAGAGTATGTCTCTTATTAAGTCTTGCAAATAAATTGCTTATTTGCTTTGTTGCTATCTTTTGACTTAGTAATTTACAGTTTCTCAAATCTTTGTGCTTAATTATGCAGTTGTTTATCATTTTCATCATGTTATATTTATGTTTTGCCAAACATATTATTGGCTAATAAATTTTGTCAATCATTTTTTTTGACATCCTTGTTAACTGCAAAAGATATTTTAGCTTTGAAATTATTATTGTATTGTTTATATATATGATCTGACTTATTGTTATTTTCTTATATCTGAGATCTTTAACTGTCTGGCTAACTATTTTTTTGCTTTTTGCAGACTAGTAACTCTCTTATTTTGCTATTTAACCAAATCTCTAATGATCTTACAACTTTGTTTTTTGGCTTTTTGTTATTTTATTCTGCCCAAATATAATTTCTTTATCTTTTCACTTCTGTCTAGAATTCATTATTATGAGTTTTGATTTAGCTCTATTTATTTTAATATGATTCACTTTGAAGAACTTCTTTGTGATTTCAAGATTTCTTAGTAGTTGATTTTTGCTATTTGTGATCCACATAGTATCATTTGCATAAGCAATCACTGCTTGTCTATGTTTTGTAATACAATTAATGTCTATATTTTTTAATGTTTCTTGTTCTACTATATAGATCAAAGATTTATTTTCTTAAATTCTTTTCAACAGTAGATCATAAAAAAGCTACCAAATTAGTAAAGAAATCACCTCTTCTTGATCTATATTATCTTCTGCTATTATTTTTTCTGTTAGGCCATAAGCTGTGATCACTTTAAATTAATATTTGAAAAGAGGTTGATGATATATTTTGTAGTTCTTTGTAGTATTTTAACTCTTCTAAGAGCTCACTTCAAGCTTTCCAATAGGACTAAGTCAAATGTTTTCTTTATATCTTGCAAAAGTAGTTATATTTCTTTATTCTTCACTTGTGATTCCTCTATTATCATATTTAGCATATGTATTAGTTGCTCTGTTGAGTTGCTAGGTAAACTTGCATAGTTTGGCTCTTTGAATATTTCTCTTTCTATAAATATCTTGCTTAGCTTTCTTGTTACCATCTTCGTGACTAACTTTCTAAAAGTCTTGATTAATGTTATTAGTCTAATATTGTTCAAATTATATTTTTAGTTTACATCTTTTGGAATTGGATAGATTTGTACTATTTTTCACTTTTATAGCATTTCTTCTATTTCTAAAACTAGATTTGTGAAGGCTCTAAAGATCTTTCATGGTTTCTTTCCTGCTTGTTTTATTAAAATATAGCTTATGTCTAAAATTTCTGAGCCTATATTGGCTTTAAGTTTTCTTAATGTGTCTTTTCATTTTTTTTCTTTTATTTTTTCTTTTAACTTTTTATATCAAAACTCTTTAATTTACTCTTTAGATTATATACCTTTATTTATTTCTCTGATATCTCCTCTAGTTTGATTTTCTACTTTCTGAATTGATTTTCAAAATGCTTTGTTAGACCATTTAAGACAGCCTTAGGTTCTGTTATTAAACTGACCTCATCTTTATTTTGGGTTATAAATTTGTCCAAAATTATCTTTTTGTATGGTTTGTTCAAGAGGCTGGCAATTATTTATCCTTAGTCAGTTTTTATTATCTTATATCTTCTATTTACTTTTTTTTTATCTGTTTTTTTTTGAGCTCATTTCCACTCTTCTTTTCTTTTGCCTTTCAGAATTCTTTGCCAGTCTTTTATATTATTTATCCATGCTTTTGACCATTGTTTATATAATTTTGATAACACTACTCCTATTTTTTTGCTAATGTTTTTAAGTTTATTGTTTATTTCTTCTTTTTCTTTCTTTTCTATCTTTTGGTTTCTTCTTATTTTTACCTTTTTGATTATTTGTTAAAGTTCAATTATATGCCTATCTTGTTATAGCTTCTTCTAATGCTATCTTCTGTTTGCTTTTGTATTAAATATTTTTTTTTTTAGAATTTGCTTATTTGCTGCTTCTGTTATAACTTTTTCTATTGCATTCTATATATAATCTAGTATATCTGTACTGTATATATTGCTTTCTCTATCTTCTTTTAATTGTTTCAGTGCTTTTTTCTACTCTAATTGCATTTGAAGCTCTTTAGCATATTCTTTTCAGTCTTCTTGCTTTGCTTTCTTATACAGATATATTGTTTTTATTTGGTCTTTGTATTTGGTTTCTGCATAACTCTAGTTTATAATTACATGTTCTATCTATATAACTGTTGTTAATATCTTGTGGTCACTGCCCATTATACCTTCTGATTTCTCTATATTGGCTTTTTGAAGGTTAGCAGCAATTGTTTCTGATAACCAGATGTAGTCAATTCTTGTTACTGCTTTTTAATTTGATCATATATATACACTCTTTGTTGAATACAGGTTTCTGAAAGAGTCTATAAAATCCTGCCTTTTGAGCCAATTGAAAATTGGCAATTTTTTATATTCTGTTGTTTGTGAATACAATCTGTTTAGTATGTTGTCAACTATGTAATTAAAATCTCCAAGTATAATTACTTCTGTGTGTTTCCTCTTGTTTGTTACTATTTCTATAATTTTTTGCTATATTTTCTTACTAATAGCCTTGTCATTTGGTGGAATGTATACTTCTATCAATATCAGTACTAGTTTTTTGAAGTATAGCTTTACTTCTATCATATATTTGCTAGGCCTTTTAACTGCTATGATATGTTTCTCCTAAGTTTTATTTATTAAAATTTCAATGCCTAATTCTTTTTTCTTATCTGGTACTGTACTTGACTAGTAATCTTTAAATCTTATATTAAAACTGTGCAACAAGATTTTTTTTCTTTTTTTGTAATGTTTGTTTCTGTGATTCCCAAAAATGTGTTTTCTTCTTTCTCTGCTTAGCTTAGTAGGTTTTTTAGTTTTCAGTCTCTAGTCTTAAGTCCATTAATGTTGTAATCTACAATTTTTATTACTTCTCTTTCTTTTTTTATTTTTTTTTTAAGTGTTTGCATCTTGTTTCTGTATTTTTTACTTTTTTTTTTCTTTTTCTTTTCTTTGTTTCTTTTGGATTAGAAGATTTTTCTTTATTTTTTTCTTTAGAAATCATTTTCTTATCATGCTAATCTCCTCATCCATATTTATAAGTTTAACTAGGATGCACTCAAGAGTGATTAGCTAGGCCCTCTCTAGCTATATCTTTTGTCTCTTCTAGTCTTTCTAATCTTTTTCAAATTTGTTCCAAGATGTTCTTTATATATGGTTCTCTTTCTTGTTTATGTATCTTGAATTCTTCTGATCTTTCTTTAAAGTTTTCTACTTTTCCTTCTCTTATCTTTGTTTCTTTTGCTTGGTTTTCTTTATTTTAGTTTTGAGACCTGCTTCTTTTGTTTAGTAAAATATTCTTCTGACTTACACTATTTTTGTTTCTGTACTTTTTTGTATAGACTATATTTCTTTGTTTTTCTTCGCTACTTCTATTCTCTTTTGTATTTGAAGTCTGGTTGTGTCTGTTTTAGCTTTTTTCTTTTCTTACTTCAAAACTTTCTCTTTTTCTTGTCTCTCTTTTTCTTGTCTCTCTTTTTCTTGTCTCTCTTTTTCTTGTCTCTCTTTTTCTTGTCTCTCTTTTCCCTTTATTTATTCAATAAACTCAAAAATTATTATATATAATCAGTTTTGTTTGGGCATCTCTTATGTTCCTTTTAGTTGCAAACATAACTATTGCTGTTCTTTTATAGTTTCTGTTTCTATTTGGTAAAATGTAACCTAATTTAACCCTTTTATTCTTTAGACTTCATAGTAGCATGGCTTCTGAGATGCTTCTTAATAATTCTGTCAGTTTTGCTATATGTTTTCTTTGTTCTTCTTTTGCTTCATAGTCTTCTATTTCTTTGGTTACTCATACTAGTTTTATTATTGTTTACTGGTATAGCTTATAGAATATCTTTATATGTTTTTTCTATTTTAATTACTGCTAAGGCTTTATATTTGGATTTCTTAATTCTTACTATATGGGCTTTTCTAAATTTTCTACAGATATATTCCAATTCTTTTTTGTTTATATCTGCAAGTAAGTTCCAAATTTTTAAATAAATTGAGTTTTCTAATTCTTCATTTGTTTCATGTTGGTTTTCATTTGTCTTAATTTTATTTTTTTTTATTTGAGTTCTTCTTCTTTAGTTCTTAATTTGCTGCTATTTCTCTTTTGACTTCTCTTCTTATGTTGTATTTGTCTCTTTATAGTGTCTTCTTTTTCTTCTGATATCATTTTATACTAGTCATTCTTCTTCTTGCTGATTCTTTGTATTGCTTCATTTCTGCTATATTTGCAATTAATGTCAACTTCTACCTATAGGTTTCCCCTTTTAAAGACTTCTTTAATGTCTTTGATATGTATGTTATTTCTTAAAAACTATTTGATAAATTTTATGCATTCTTCTTTTGTTTTCTTTAGTACATTGTATACTGGTATATTTGTGAATAGACTGTTGTTCTGATTACAATTTCTTTTGCTTAAGGCCTATATGTTTTTTTCAAGAGGTTCTTCTACTATGTTAATTTTCTTTTCAAATTCTAGTTCGATGTCTTTTTGTTCTTGCTTTTCTTTTTGTTTTTCTATATTTCTTTTTTGGTTAGACAAATTCTCTTTTTTTTTGATTATTGTCTACCTGACTTATCTTTATGCTTACTTTTCTTTATTCACTTTTTGCATTGTTTTGCACTTTTTTTTTAACAGTTTTTTCAATTTCAATTTTCCTTTTCTGTGGCATTTTGTATACTTTTTCTTGTTTTTAGTTCAAGTTCATCAACTGTTGTTGAATCTCTTTCTACTTGTCTTGTATGTGTCTTGTTGTAGATTCTTGTATTATACTATTTTTATTTTGTTTAATAATATTGATTCTCTTTTCTAGCTACTCATCTTCTGCTTTCTTAATTATTTCTCTAGTTATATATAACAAAGCAATTTCTATTGCATCTTGTTTTGTTAGTATAGTCATAATTTCATCTTCTCTGTCTGGTGTTACAAATATTTTACTAGTTTGATTAAAAAACACCTTATTATGTATACTATTTACTGCCCAATATGCTCTTCTGATATATATTGACATTAGACCTTCTTTTTGATTTTGTGTACTACTCATCTTTAGTCTAATTATAATTAGCTTTTATTTGTTGCTTGTTGTTTTAAAGCTTTCTATGCTTTTGTTTAACACTATCCAAATTGGGCTTGTTTGCATGATAGTATAAGAAAATTTGTAAGAGCATATAAGATACTGGTAAAATTGTAAAAAAGAATATTAGAATTGTATGAACTCTACAAAAATATAGTAGTTTAAGAATTATTCTGACTGTAAGTATTGGTTTTGACTATAGTAATACCAGATTAACTAAAAATTAGATAGCAAAAAACTTTAATGAGTTTAATACAAAGTCAAGATTCTTTATATAAATGAACTGCTTTAAAGACCTAGTAATCATAATATATTTGCATTAGTAAAAACTGAAACAGTTAATAAATAAGTAGATGGGTGAATATAAGAACTAGAATATTTAAATAAAAAACTCATAAATGGATTTTAGATATAGCAGCTAGTATAGAACCTTTAAACAAACTACTTAAATTAAACAATGACTAAAGTTGTACAAATGTCTAGTTGTACATTCTTTCTATAATTGTCTTCTGTGACTATTATAATATAATTACAAAACTGAAATATACTATCAATAAAAATCTGGATTACAAGTATTCACTTTAATATTAAAAAAAATATATATAAGTAAAATATAGAGCTATTACAATAAAAACTTATAAATTGATTTACTAACATTAATCTTATCAATTTAGCTAAGAGTTTGATGCAGAATAATTTTAGTAAAAAATGTTTAAATAGTAAGTACATGTTATCTAATTTTATTAATTTGTGTTAGAAATAAGCAAAATAAAAGATTTTAAACCAATAAGATACACTTTTTTACAGTATATTGGATAAGTAGAAGAAATAATTTCTAAAACAAAGTATTTTTAATGTTTATTAATAAACTATTTTAAATTTAAATTAAAATTTTATCTTGTTTTATATGTAGTTTTATATATATATAATTGTTAAATTTAATAAAAAAAATTTTAAACTTTTGGATTACTAAAGATAATTTAAAGTTTTGTTTAAAAAAATTGTATAAATGAAAGTGTTAATTAAAATATCATAATAATTGAAACTTTGTAAACAGACTTATAATGTAGCAAATATAAAAGTTGTAAATATTTAATACTATTTTGCAAATATAATATTTTACTAATAAAAGTTTATAGTAAAAGTTATTAAAAAACATTTATACTTGCTATGTAATATAGTCAACATTCAACATTTACAAGAACTTATAAACAAATACTTACTATTAGTTATATCTAAAATTTAAATATAAGACTAAAATATAGTATAGGTAACAACTTAATAAATATTTAATTGATTTTAAAATAGATATCACCTATACTATATTATCCTAAAACATCAATAATCATGCAACAGATTGATTCTTCTAACATCAATCCTATATCATACCAAAAATAACTAAAAAATATGATATTTTGTGCTTGGAGTCCTAATTATTAGGTTATAATTTATTCATAAAGTAATCTTTATTTCTAATTATTCTTTGCATTTTATTCTAAGTTTTGTAATTTGTCAAAAGAAACTGTATAAGAGTTCATAATTTTTTATTTATGAATTAAATTTATATTACTTGATTATGGTTTGCTATAAAAAGTGTTGAATTTACATAATTGTTTATTTGAATCAAAATCACTTTTATTCTATTTTAATATATTTGCTTATAATATGATAATATATTTATAATAAAGGATAATTATTATTTTCTAGCTGATAAATTATTTGTTATTAGAATCTTTTATTAAGAATTGAACCTAATTTTGATTTAATTTTTAAATATTAAATCTAAATCAAGATTATTTTGAGAGTTTTATAGAGTAAGGCTTGAAAGGTTTTTACTTCACTTCTTACACCTTTGGCTAATAAATTTGAAATTAGAAATTTTGTTAAACCAGGTATTTACAGCTTTACATATAAGATTAATTGTCAATCATTTGAATTATATTTTTAGATAAAATATAATTTTTTAAACTATCAGCAAAGCAATAAAGCTAAAACATATTGAAAGGTTTTAAATTGATGAATTGGTCACTAATTGAAGGTCAGCTTTATGTAACAATCAGATAGTTTTCAGTTGAAAAAAACATATAGATTTGGTAAGTAAGTTTGATGTAGTTTGGTATATCCTGGATAGTCTACACTATATTAATATTATTACTCTACTAATCTAATAACTGCAGTATTCCACACTACTTCAGGAATTACTAAACAATTAGGTTGAAATTTACTACTTTATGCAGGTTAGAATTATTTTTTTATAATTGTTCTCTATAGTCACTTGTAGTGAACTCTTATTTTGATGTTTATAAGATATATGAATTTACTTTTTTATTTGAGTGAAATTACATGTTATTTATAACTAATTTACTATTTACTTTTAAGATGCTAATAATTATTATAATGATTATAATGATTATAATGCTTGTATTGATTATAATCAATATAATTGATATAATTAATATAATTATTATAAGTATGGTTATCACAAGTTTGATAATAGATCTTCATATTTCAGAGGGTGTGACTTGAGATTGAATGATGAAGATCCATGATGAAATTAGCCACTTGTGGATCATGTGTTTTAAGTCTAACAATATATTGAATAAAAGATCAGAAGTAAAGACTGCATTGGTCTTGCAGCCCAATCCAGCCTGCAAATTTTTGCAGGCTAACTGGACCTGAAGCAAAATGTTATAAGTATGAACCAGGTTGGGCCAAAAAATTTGCAAAACTTTATAATTGCAAGTCAGTGTGAGCCTAAAATTTTGTAAAATTATATAAGAAATTTTTGTGAGCCAGACCAGGCTGAAGAAAAAATTTAATATATATAAACTGAGCTGGGCTGGCAAAAAAATGTTAACTTTAAATGCAGGCTGGGTCAGGCCAGAAAAAAATTTTAACCCTAAATGTAGGCCAGGCCGGGCCTCAAAAATAGGCAATTTGCAGACCCCTAATTAGGAGTTTTAATGAATTCAGATTATTAGTAATAAATATCACATTTATTTACTTTACACATAATCTATTTATTTTCTAAGTATATATGATAATTTTGTGTATATTTATCCAACTCCATAACATATCAGCATAGCAGGCTTTAATTTTGATTGGTCAATAATTAAAATGTATCATTACATATATGCTAGATAAGACAGCTAACTTTGAACAATTGTTGTATTGTTAAAAGTTGTGACATGTATATTCTGAAACTACACTTTACACTATAACATATCAAATTAATCTGAATAAAGGTCAATTAATCCAGAAGTTAGGACTGGGTACACTTTTTGTCAAGGTAATTTAGTAATTAGTAAGGGAAGTCACATTTTAATTAATAAGTTTTTCTTTTTTAAACTTGAAAAATAGTGGTTCAAACAATAATACAATTGGTTTTTTCTTTTTTGAATATAAGGTTATTCGATTAAGTTTTACAACATATTAAACATAGAATATGTATACACGCTTTGTTCCATAATCAGTGTTTGGTTTTTATAGTGTTCATATCATTCATGAGCATGTTTTAGACTTATTAATCTTTGATGATTCTTTTCAATTAATTTATATTATTTATTATTTATCTTGTTGTCTTGTTATTAAACCATGTACTAGTTAGTACTCGATACAATTAAAGAAGATTATTTATATATATTTCAATTATTAAAAGGTTGTTAAGCTTCAAGGTATTACTTTTTTTATTAAATTTAGCCAAATACGTATTTGACAATGACTAATAGAATCAATGCATTAAAAATTATTATTAAAAATTAAAATTTATCGTACGGGTCTTATGTAACAACCCGTGCTTTTTTATTCGTATGAAAATTATGTGATATTCATCCTGCGAATCAGTTATTTTCGTCTTTTATTAAAGACTACGTAACTATAAATTCAGAAATTATTATTCGTTGAGTAAAGATTAATGATAGGTTAGCTTTTAAAAATCCCATTTCTGGACAAAGACAAATACTAATAATATAAGCATTAAATTATGTAGTTTTTAAAATTCTTATTTACTGGCACAGACTAGATAAAGAAGTAAAAGGAGATCGGGTAAATGAATTGGAATGGTCTTCATTTTATTCTTTATAAGTATTTCGTTTTCATGTTCATTGTCATGTTTACTGTTAATTTCGTGAAAATAAGTGGGAACATAATGACCCTATTTTTAAAATGCCGACACAGTAGACTAAATAGACACACATGTTAATAAAATGAGGTTTTTTTTGATAAGTATCTACTGGTAAATGATTATGTAAATAAGTCTATATGTTAAAAAAATAGTATTTATAAATATTTTAACGTAAATACGTCACTTATTTTATCTGAAATCCACTCTTTATGGTTTCATTATTTTTCTTTCGAAGGGTTTTCAATTTTATGAATTCTATAAAAATCGTGTTTTTATAAAAGAATGTTTCGTTTTTTCTCATAATCTCAGTACGTTTAAAGAGAAAAATAAATTTGTATTATTACGAATTCGTTGTCTATTAGCCAACCAGATTTTCAATCAGAATGAAAGCCTCCAATACTTCTCAAATGAAGTTTGAAACATCTATACAAAAAGAAATTTTATTTTTACTAGTTATTACGCTTTAAATTCTAAAAATTCATAGTTATAATATCGAACTATGCTTCTGATAAAAGTTTGTAGAACATTAAATTTTCTATTGCAGAATAATATACTGTAACAATACTTGGTTAATATAAAATAAATAGCCAATCAAACCAAATTTCTATAATACTATTCAAAACAAATTTCTATAATGCTATTCAATACAAAATTTAACTGCTAACTTAATTCTATCAGCTTGGTCGTTCTTAAATTAACAACCTAAAACTATGCTACAAGATCATTCAGAGAGTTTAAAATTCATACACTAAAATATTGGCATAATTTTTATGAGTTTAAAAATTATTCTCTCTGGTAAAGAATCATGTTTTTAAATTAATTGATTCACAATGTCGGAATTTCCACGCTATCCATCGGAATGCTGCCAATTGTCATTTTCGATAGTCCTTTCATGATCTTTTGCATGTTAATGGGCTTTGAAGTGTACTTATTATAATCTGGATGTTTTTGCACGATATTTGTTAATTTCTTATCCATCTTATCAGCTTCTAAGGATTGCTTATCAGCTTCTAAGAATTGATTTTTAATTATTCTTTCGTTGCTTTCATGCACAAATTCGTCGATCCAAGCAGTGATTAACGCGCTAATATATATAGCAGTAGGCCTTTTTTTTGGATCTGAATCCATACATTGTTTAGCTAATTTAATGTAACATTCTGGAGTTCCAGGTTCGAATTCTGGTCGCAATCCCAAACAAACCTTTATTGCTAAATCTTCATTAAAATCGTAACTATTGAAAGCTTCTTCTCCGGTTAAGATTTCCCACATAATTATACCAAATGAATAGATATCTGCAGCTTGTGTAGATGGATGACGTGATAAAACTTCTGGTGCAATATAAGGTAAAATTCCAATAATTTCATTGACATTTTTAACAGGAGATGTAAGACCTAAATCCGTGATATATGCATTATCCAAATCGTCTTGTAAAATGTTACCACTATGCAAATCTTTATGAATATATCCTTGTGAATGAATAGCTTCAAGATCAGATGCTATACAACTTAATAAATTTAATTTTTTTTCCCATTTCATTTGCGATACTTCTCGAAGATTATTACGTAAAGAACCATTTTCTGCATATTGTAAAACAAGAACGTAATTTCCTGAATCATCTCTCGATAGCCCGTAGCACCTTAAGAACGATGGATTTTTATATCTGATCTCACAAAATGCTTTCAACTTTTTTTTAAAAAAAATATTAATATATAATTAAAAAATTAAATAAACTCAATAAATTTACCTCATCAAAAAAACTCTGATCATGAATCATTTTAAATGCGAATAAATAATTAGATCGGGAAGTTTTATAATCAATTAGGCAATTAGCACGATAAACGGTTGCAAATCCTCCTTTTCCAATCTTTTTAATATTTTTAAATTTATCATATGGGATCCATAATAATTGATATTTCTCATCTTCCAATATTTTTTTAACGTTATCATCGATACCAGAATAAGAGAATTTTTCTATTTCTATTTAAATTTAAGTTAAGCTAATATAAACATAAATAAAAAAGGAATAACCTACAAAATGATTACCTTGAAAATTGGTTCTTTCCCTATTTTTAAATTATTTAATATTAATATTTTTTATATAAGAATTGAGAAAAAAGGCTTACATTTTAAACCAATATTCAGCTTCCTTTAAGTTCTTTTTTGTTCCGATTCCATTTCTATAACAATAACCAACGCGCTGCATTCCTTCAGCATAACCCATTATAGCTGATTTCAGATATAGTTCAGAAGCTTTTTTCAAATTTATTTCAACTCCGGTTCCATATTGATAACATTCTCCAAGACTAAATATTCCCAGCGCATTGTTCATATTAGCAGATCTTTGATAATAAATAAATGCCTTATGATCATTCTCTTCAACTCCAATTCCATTTTCATAAAAATATCCAACATTATATGTTCCACTAGCATCCCCCATCTCAGCAGATTTTTGATAATAAATAAATGCCTTATGTTCATCCTTTTCAACTCCAATCCCTTCATCATAACAATATCCAACTTCATATGTTCCATCAGCGTGCCCCATCTCAGCAGATTTTAGATAGTATTCGAAAGTTTTACGCGAGTCCTTTTCAACACCATTACCGTACCAGTATTGCTCGCCCTTGTCATAAAGTTCAGTGGCAGTTTGGTTCATGATTAAAAGAAGATAAAAAAGACTTAACGCCAAACATTAATATAGCATGATTTAATTACACGAATGTTGAAGGTTGAACAATGATTTTCCATAAAAGCAATCTTAATTCTTTATTAGGATTTCACAAGTGAACACTTGTGTTTATAATTGCTGATCTTACGATAATTAAAAACTTTATACTGTATGTAGAAAATTATTGAGTTATACAATATAATTTAAGGATATTATTATTTGAGATCCAGATGAAAAATTTTAATTCAGATAACGTAATATAGTAAAATTGGCATTTTTGAGCAAATCCCAAAAGTTATGAAGATTATTGTGTTGTGCAATTACTTGAATTAATCGGATTTAATTGGATTTAATTGGATTTACTTTCAATTAAGGCTTAAACGGTATTAAAAAATAACTGAATACACATGGAGGCTTAACAGTTATAAAGGGAAGTTTGAAAAGAAGAATGTAGAATCTTCAAAAAGATATTATTAGAAAAAGACAAAGTAAAGTGATAGTTAAAATGAGTCATTCCAAAGATGTTGATAAAAGTATAGAAAAAAAGCATTATGAATATAAGATTTACCTCTATATTAAAAGTCTATAACATTTAATTATTTTAATTTGAATCAACACTAGAAATTGTTGGATGTAATTACAGAATTATGAATATTTAAGTAATGTCTAGTAATTAGTCTAGTAATTACATAGTCACAATAAAATAATGTAGAGTTTAAGCACCGATTGTGGCGATTACGTAAATGACAGCTATTATCTGCTATAAGGAAGTATTATAACTAGAATTTAGATAATTCAAATATACTGAAGTGCCACAAACCTGAAGCAGAGCAGGTTGATTAAAAATATTAAAGTAAGGCATGAACTAAGACAATTGCAATTCATATTTAGAATTCATAATTACAATTCATAATTACGAATTATAAAAATCTGTAACTTTACAAATATTTAGACGATTATATTTTATGGCAATGATTATTTAAAGTATTACTTAATAATTTAAATTTTATTAAGGCTTCTATAAAATTTTCGAGTTGATATTATATTCATGTTTTGTATAGCTAGTCAATGACATGAATCATTATATTCTTCAAATATATTTTTCTTCTTGCTTATGTTTTTTTACCTTTTAACTTTTCGTCTTCTCATCTTGTTATTGTTTGTTGTCTAGGCGATTGTCGGTGGCTTTGGATTATATAGGGTGTTCTCAAGCCTCAACTTCGATGTAATCGTGCACAACTATAATTATATTTGATAACAAATCGAATATTCTCTATGTGATTAGCCGATAAACGTGACGATGCTCATTTACTATGATCAATCAAAATTAGAATTGCAATTGATACTTAATTGATACTTGAGCGATTCATTAATATTTATCAAATGTCGTTATCACTACGTTTGCATAATGTTACTGATAAAGTTACTGATAAGGTTACTGATAAGGTCACTTGTGCGACCTCTTTGAATTGTAAATTTTACCAAGTCAGGGATAAAAAAAGGAGGTCTGCCGTAAAATGGTTTAAATTGAAATGATAAACTCACGTATTATTTTTTTTACTAATAAAAATATATTAATTACGTAATGAATATAATACCTTAAAATATTTTCCGCTAAGTAAAATTCCCGTTGATTAAGACACCCATAGACTGTTGTAATTAAACGTTATTGGTAGTTTGGCTTGTTTGTTAATTTAAGTAATCTAAGTATTAATTTTAAGTATTAATTTAAGTGTTAATTTAAGTATTAATTTAAGTGTTGATTTAAGTGTTAATTTAAATGCTAATTTAGGTGTTGGTTGTAAGCTTGGGTTGTATGTGGGCTTAGGCGTTGCGAATTAGATCATCGTTATTAAAACTGTTAATTGAGAATAAGCTTTCTGCATCTTTCACTACTTAAGGTTCACCGGTTCCGAGGCAAAACTTATTAGTTAGTGGTTTTTATGGAGAGGAGGAAGGCAATTTTGGTGAGCGGGAGGAAAGCGGAGTGGGGAAAACTAACCAGTTGTTTCAATGCACTCATCCAATTCGTGCTTATTTTCTTTTTGACTATATTTTGTAGTAATCATTATCGTTGATGAAGCTACTTGAGAACACCCTCAGTGTCATGATTATAATATATACCCTGGGTACTGAATGCAGCGCTCTACTGTGATTAGCTAATGATCGAGATGTTGCGGGTGGTGGTTATTGCGGTTAATCGAAAAACGAATTGCAAAAATTCAATCAGAGCAGCCCTATGAAAATACTTTGTGGTCGCAGCTCCGGGATTTTTTCGTCAATCAGATCGGTTGGTAAACACTGAGGGAGACGGCCTTAGTGTG
>CAJVQA010006193.1:0-15187 GCA_910591915.1 Cetraspora pellucida
GAGATGTATAGGTATAGATAATGAGTTAGTTAAAGAGGCTTTAACTTGTCTAATAATGTTATTGAGTTTTTTAAGATTTAGATGAAGTAAGATAGCTTTAGCTGAAAATAAGTGTTGAAAGTTGTAAATTGTTGTTTTTTTGTTAGAAATGCATTTAGTAGCAGCATTAATAATACTAGTTTGAATTTTATGCCAAGTAGTTTCAAGTGATTCAGAGGTTTAAGTAGAAAGAGATGTTTTGTTAGTAGTAAGATTAAGAAAAACTTAGTTAGCAAAGGTTTCCTATTGCTCTTTACTCATTGCTTTGTAGTTGAAAGTTCTGCATTTGGTTCTAGTTGAATGTCTGTTTTTGCTTACAAGGGCATAAGGAAATGTCCAAGAGAATATAAGATTTTGTAATTACTTTGGATGCAGTTTTTTGCATTGTCCAAGTAAAAAAAATTAAGGTATTTGAGTAAAAGAAGGTAAACCCAAATATAGTCAATAGTACTGTGATGTCTACTGCTATGCCAGATATAAGAGAAGGTATTTGTATAATTTGCTAAATTATAAATATTATTATATTATAGAAATTGCAGTAGTTTGTATTTGATAGATAAGGAGATAGAGTTGTTAAGTAGTACATTAAAGTCATCTAGTATTATGGATAGGATGTTTTAATTAGTAGCTTCTTGAATCTATTGAATAATAGTATTTTGAATTTGAAGTCTTAATTGTGAGTTTTTACATAATAGATATATAGAGATAATTCTAAATTTGTGATCATGCTTAAAGAAGAAGTCTATAGCCATAGCATAGCTAGAAAGAGTAAGAATATTGTATATATAAGGTGTGAGATGTTTATGAATCATAAGTGCAGTTTCTGTTTTGAAACTATTAGTACATGATCAGTAATAGGAGTAGTGTTTTGAGTTATGAAATTTGGTAATAGTATTATTTTCTACTATTTTAGTTTCTGTAATACTGATAATATTTAAGGAATGAGTAATACAGTAATCCTCTCAGACTTGCTGTTTGAGATTTTTATTGTATTCTCAAATATTGTAGATGCAGATTGTAAAATTAGAGGTGAGGTATTAGGGTTTCTAAGTTGTGTTAAATTGCTAAAGATAGGAGCTAGAGGTGCTGGTATGGAGAAAACTGGTGTTGATATGTTTAATTTTAGCTAAATATTCAAATAATGCCAAATAACTTAAATTAGTAGGATAAAGTGATTAGGTAATAGTTTGGCTTTTAATGAAAGATAAACATGAGCTTTGCTATGATTATTTTTAATAGAAATAGTTAATGTATAGCCACAAACATTATCAGGTGAATAGCCAAAGTTGTAGATATGTTATAAAAAAGAAATAATAGTTTGTGAATGAGAAAGCAGTAGTAGATAGTTGTAAAATAGAAATTTGTTGTAGCAGATATTAAATTGAAGGTTGTTATAATAGTGTTTAGCTATTGTAGTTTCATCATGACCTTCTAAAATAGCTTCTATTAGTTGAAAGTAAGAGTAATTAATATCATTTTTCTTTATGATTAAATTCATATTTGGTATATTGTTGTTTATTAGAGAAAATTTAAAAGAGATAGGTATGAATAGGTAATAAATATAGCCTGATAATTGTGAAAAAAAAATATTCAGGTAAAGGTTGAGATTTGTGTAGTAAATATATATAGCATTCACTATAATTAATTTTGATTGATATTGTAAGTGTGTAGTTGAAATTGTTTAATTGTATATAGTTGTAATGATGAATGTATTTTTAAAAAAAGCTAAGTGTTTGGGAATATGGAAGTAGAGGTAGGTTCAACCCTGCTAACCACAGATTATAGCATGAGTCTGGATCATATAGTGTATTGTAAAATGAGTCTTGTAGTTCTTCTTTAATATAAGATAATAAAATGAAATTCAAAGAAGTAGAGAATTCTTCTGTAGATTCGCTTACTATATGCTTAGTTTGCACAGCTATGCAGGATACCATAGCCTGTTCTGTATGTTAAGTCTGGCCATTATTAATCTGGTTCTTTGCATAAATGGACTTAACTATCCATCCACTTACATCATTTTCTTCTAAGAATAGTTTATTAGATGTAGAAGACATCATTATCTTAAAAGCAGTGGCTGCATTTATATGTTTTACAAAAGAGTTTATTAAAAAGGATTATAAGAGAGTGTTATAACATGATCAGGTTGTGAATTTTGTTATAAATTTTGTTCTGTGTTTTGGTTAATGTTTTCAGTATTTGATTTAAATATAATAAAATATCATCATTAGGAAGTTTAGATAAGTTATTATTTTCTTTGAATGATAAAGATATTGGGTATATTAAATTTAATATTAAACTTAGAATATAAAATTTGTTAAGCTTTAGAATAGAATCTTTTGTTATAAGCTTCTTTAATTAAAGAAATAGGAAGTTAGTCATTTTTAAGAATATGGAAATATATGAGTATTCTAACTAAGTATTCAGTACTAGTAGATTTGCTAATAATTTTGTCAATAATTTGTTGTAGATGGTGGTTGTTAATTTGGTTATTATTGGCAGCAGCACTAAGATAGGCTTTGAAAAAGCTATAAAAATAATAGCTTTCATATATTTGATTAGTTTTAGTATTGTTAAGTTTAGTAAATTCTTTTTCAGTATCAGAGACAAGTTGGTGAAGAAAGATGATAGGTGTAGGTTTGTTAAAAGTAGCAACCTTAGGCTGATCTTTGTTAAATATAGAGAAGTCAAGTGTAGAATATGTCTATTTAGCTTTGGGTTGTGTATTGGTTGAAGCTAAAAAATGATCATATGAGTTAGTAAAGAGAAGAGAGAATAAGTTTTTAACATTATGTTCTGTATCTTTAGATAGTATTGTATAGTTAAAAACTGTACAAGTATAAATATGATATAGAGCTGCTTTGAAATATAATTTAGAGTGCTCTTATAAAGAATCAATAGAAGTTATTTTGAATTCAAAAGGTAAAAAGACTTTGCATGTATTAGATAATTTAAGAGCAATTTGGTATTTGATATAGTTGAATATTTTTTTCTGATCGATGTTATAAAATTGTTATTTGTAAATATTAAAAAATTTTTAAATCAGGTTTTAAATTCTAATAAATGATTTTTTAAAAATGAAAATTAAAAGGTTTGAAGAAATCTTTTTTTAGATATATTAAGAAAAAAGTTAATATTAAATATATTATCATTTTGAATTTTAAAGAGTAGTTGATTAATATTGTCTTTACTGAAATTATAATGTAATTTAAAATAGATAGTAAAGAGTTTAAGGTCTTCATAAAACTTTTCTGTATAAATTGTTTTATATTTGTTATGAAGAATAAGGTGTAAGTGAGCCAAATTAAGAACTACTTGTTTCAGATTAGTGGTGATATATGAAGAAATGGAGTTTTGAGAAGCAAAGATTTTTGGATAGTTTAATTGAATAAATAAAGTTGTAGTAAATTCTTTAAGAAAAGAGATGAAAGTAGAATGCATTAATTTAAATGAAATAAATATTGATTTGTCAATTAAAGGTTTTGCTTCATAAATGAGATCAGTTAAAAATTTGGATCTTTTGTCTGCTAAAGTTTTAATTAAATATTTGTAATTAAGTTTTGATTTAGGTCTTATATCAGATGCTAATTGAATAATTTTCCTGAATAGATGTCAATAAGATATGGTTTAATGAAAATGAATAATTGTTGGGCAATTGGATTATTGAGTTTGGTATTGTTTTTCATAGTGTCAGTTACTAGGTATTCTTTAAACCAGCTAAGATCATTGCTAGTATCTCTTTGAGTTTTTTTTTTCTTTTGTTTTTGTTGTTTGAAATGCTGTTGTTTCTTGTTTTTCTTTAAAAGAAAGGATTTAAGAAGTTGAATTTTTTTATTAGATTTTATTTGTTGAATTTTAATAAGAGCAAGAATTGGTTTTTGTTTAAGAATAAGAGGAGAAATAATTTGTTTTTTAGATTTAGAAAAGGAAGTTTGAGTGTTTAAACTAATTAGTTTGGATTTGATTAAGGCTATAACTATTTGCTATTGAAATGTAAAAAGAGAAATTTGTGTCAGATTTAAGTTTAATATCCAATAAACCAGAAACACAAAGTTTGTGAATTAGGTTTTGCTTAAAGATTGTACAAATTGCATAGTTAGAAGCATGGCTACTTTGTTTTGTAATTATACAAGGAATATTTTTAGTTCTACATATAAAACATGTATGATAGTATTGAGAGTATGTAACAATTGCAGAAGATATAGGATCTATTTGAAAACTGGAAAATAGCATATGAGGTTTGAAAGAAGATAAATCAGATCGTTATTGTTTTGAAGTAGGTAATTAAGGTAGTTTATCAAATTTTTTTCTAAAATAGTTAACAAAGATAATAGAAGAAGTTTGAATTATAGATTGTCTAAGAGAAGTAGAGTGAGGAATTCTGTAAAACTGAGAAATAAAACTAAAATAATATATATCACAAAAGCATATGGCAATAATAGTTTGTTGAGAGACTTTAAAATAATGATGTTTTTTAATAATATCATAATTAGTTGGATTAATGTCTGCTGGAAGTACATGTAGAGATTGGAGTTTTCTTTTGATTATTCCTACACCATGGCAATCTTTATATTTGCCATAGTAGTAGTCAATATTATAGGAGTTAGAGTCTTCAGTAACTAAAATAGGCATAGTTTAAGGTTTGAGAATTAAAAACAAAGTAGATAATAGAAATCTAGAATGTAAAAGGATCTGAAAGATATAGGATATGACAATTAAGAAGGTGTGTCAAATAAGAGAGTATGACAAATAAGAAATATAATGAGTAAAAAAAGTGTAACAAATAAGAGAATGTGACAAATAAGTAGCACAAAATGTGCAGACTAAGTAGTTACAATGATTGACATTGAACAAATTTTTGTGTTAGTTAATTGAACTAAAAATATATAAAATTAAAATTTGTATTAAGTTAATTAATAATATAACTTTTGGTAATAATCTGCAGGTGCTAAATGTCCTAGAATACGGGACTTCTTCAAAAAAAAAGAAAAAATTTTTTGCAAAAAAAAACAGAAGTTTTGTAAAAAAGTTTCAAAGATTTTTTGTATAAAATTTTCAATATTAATTCAAAATTAATATATAATATATCAAAATAAAGCTCTAAGTGAGCTTTGTCTTTTTGTTTAAGATAACAACTAAGGTTAGCTTAGTAAATTATTAAAAATTTTAAAAAAAGTATTTTGCAGTTTAATAGATATATCTCACTGTACAGAGGTCTGAAAGATATAAAACTAAACTACTTATATATAAAATTTAGTTGTGAACAATTTTACTTAGAAGGCCAGAAAAGATTTACTTAATAAATTATTTAGTTATTGCCAGTTTATTATTAGAGAATTTTGGTACAAGTGATTATTGTAAAGTGTTAATAATTTGCATCCCTTCTAATTTTTTTGTATAGATTTAGATATTTAGTATATTTAGTATTTTATTTATTTTATTATTAAATTGGTATTCTTAGATTACAGTAGTTAAATTAGTATAACTTTTAGTACTATAGTATAGTATATTTGTATTTGTAACCTATAATTAAAAAGATTAATTAATTCTTTATTAATTTATAAACTTCTTTATACAAAGTTTTTTTTTAATATTAAGGTAAGTACTTGTAACTTAGAATTTTATTGATAGTACATTTAGCTAATAGTTGTATTACAATTACAAAGGACAACTATGAAAAAAGTATACAACTAATTATTTGTACAATTTTAGTTATTGTTTAATTTAAATAGTTTGTCTAAATATTTTATACTAGTTGCTATATCTGAAATCTGCTTGTAAGTTTCTTATTTAAACATTTTAGTTCTTATATTTATCTATCTACCTATATCTATTAATAATTTTAGTCAATATCAATAAAAATATACCATTATTACTAAGTCTTTAAAACAGTTTACTTATATAGAAAACCTTTGACCTATTTATAAAAGCAGCTATTACTTCTGGAATTATAATGTTCTTTATTAAACATGAGCCATTTTTAGAAGAAAATGATATAAGTGAACAGATAGTTAAGTTTATTTATATGAAGAATCAAATTAAAACAGTCAGACTCAATGTACAGAGCATGCTATAGTACTTTTTACAGCTGTGAGAGCTGAGTATATAGTGAGTAAAACTACAGAAGAACTTTTTACTTCTTTAAATTCTATTTCATTATTTTATATTAAGAAAGCTCTACAAAAACTAACTCATAAGACATTATATAATCCAGACTTATGCTATAACTATTGGTTAGCATATTTAAATCTACATGTACTTTTATACTCACATATACTTAACTCCTTCTTAAAACATATTTATCAATACAATTTTATATAATATAATAATTTTAACTATATACTCAAAATATTAATTAAACTTAACTATAATATATGTTATTACTTTTACTATATATATCTCAACCCTTATCTGAATATTTCTTTCTACAACTATCAGGTTATACTTACTATCTATCTATATCTATTCTTTCTAAAATTTTTTTAATAAACAATAATATATTAAATACTAATTTAATCATAAAAGATAATGAACTAATATTAGTAGTTAAAAGCTAATATAATTTAGTATAAATAAGATAATAATAAATCTTTATCCGGCATCCGACTATGATCGGGCTTGCCAAATAACTCCAGTTATTTGGCAGTTCATATATGAAAAAAAAGTTTAATTTAGTTATTTGGCAGCTCACGTATGAAAAAACAAAGGTTAATTTAGTTATTTGGCAGCTCACATAGGAAAAAAAAAGTTTAATTTAGTTAGTCAGCAGTATTTTCATTACTTGCACTGAAAAATTAAAGTTCATGATGGGTAAAGTACTAAGTAGAATAAATTTTTTAAAATTGTTATTGAATTGGCAATTATATGTTAGATAGCAAGTTTTTTTAAAATTTACATTAGCTTAATTTTTATTGCTTTATTACATAATACTAGCGCAATCATAAACACATACTATTCAATTGATAGTAATGTATATTATTAATTGATAGTAACACTTTCAGTGTTAATATAATAATTTTTGACCATCTTGTTACCACCATTATTAATTGAATCTTGTTCTTCAGAATTTTGCATATTTGGAACCCTACGAATAACTTGTTGATTTCCATTTGAAGACTTGTTTTGTGAAGCATTACGTAAAGGTTGTCAAAATGGTTTCATAACTGAAGGATTAAGTGTCAGGAATGGATTTGCTGAAAAGTTATGTCATAGTAGATTTTTATTTATAACTCTAATAAAAAATTAATTAGAGTTTTAAATAAATAAATAAATAAATAATTGTACCTTGAATTATTTGTAGTAGCTTCTGAATTATTTGCAACTTTCAAGCTATTTGATGAATTTAGGCTACTTGAAACATTAGAATTTTTTAAGGGTAAGGTCCCAACATTATTTATTAATAATGATAGAGCCTCCTCTTTTTGTTGCTGCGATGGCCATGCATAAATCCTGTATGATAATTCACTTTTGTGTCCAGTCAATGACATAGTTGTAACTGTTGGAACACCTTTTTGAAATAGGGAAGTAATTGGTGTAGATCTTCCAGAATGATTAACAATATCCCGACCTTCCAAGTTAATATTAACTGTGGCACAAATATTTTTCATGAGAGATTGGCATGACTTTTCGCCTAACTGAGAATCGAGATACCATTCATCTTTTAAAAGATCTTTATTGTAAAATAGTTCGTGTTAGTATAATATTAATAATTAATAATAATAATAATAATAATAATAATAATAATAATAAATTTAACAAGATTTTACTCTTTGCACGTTTATTGATTTGTAAATAAAGAGATGAACAGTTAGAATTTTTTGGTCATTTAGAAAAATAGTGCTTAAAATCATGAATAGGTCCACAGTAGTTTTCAGGATCAGGTGGAATAGGAATTACAAGAGCATCAGAGCAACCATCTACTCCTCCTTGATCATTTTTTTGATGGCTTTTTGCAAATTGCATTCCTTCATTAGGAGTAAAAGTAAACTGAGTCATGGAAATTTTGTAATGCTCACCCCCTCGGGATTGAAAAAGAAGACAGCTCTACATAAAAATTCGATAAAGTAACCCTTCAGGATGATCAATAGAAAGTGCAGAATGTTGAAATATTTGCTTTAATTCATCATCGGTCAGGTGATCATGATGCCGTGATACAATTCCTTGCCTTTTTAAGTGCTTCATCTTGCCATTTAAAGCTTCCCATAATTGAGGAAATTCCTTTCGATTATTGATATTAAACTTATTAGTAGATTCAGGATGCTTAAAAATGTAAACACTTAGTAACCTTATACAGTTAATAAGTGATAATGGTGAATACTCAGATTGAGTACGAATTTGTTTAATCCCTAAAATAAATTCAATCATTTCATGTTCGAGCTGCTGTCTATCATTAATCGTTTCAACTCCATAATCATATCCTACTTCTGATCTCCAGCTTTCTAATATTTTGACCCATTTTGCCGTAGCTTTGTGTGTATTTTCAGGTATTGTGCTAGCAATAATTTCATTGATTTCTTCTTCAGTAGGTTTGTGATATTTAGTTTTTTATTTGACATTTTTTTTAGTAGTAATTGAAAAAGTGAAAAAGAAATTAAAGAGAAATTGAAAAAGAATTGAAAAAAAGAAATAAATAAGAATTGATCACATTAAAATCAAGAAATATATGTAACAATTAAACTTTTTATTTATTTGTATTATTGCATATTCGTTATTACATATATTACTATTATTATTTTAATTTCAAATCATAAGTTACCCGATCATCATCAGATGCCAGATAACACCGTTATTGGATGCTTCGCACCAATAACTGACATATCTGGCGTAGAATTTGATCGATCGATGTCTGGGCCTCTTCGGGGCCCAGTCATCTCACGATCAAATTCTACGCCAAATACTTCACGTTATTTGTCAGTATGACAATAATATCGTGATCACGCAGATCACGATATAATTGTACCATGTGCCAAATAACTATATATTATCTGTTGTCAATCCCAAGTAGTAAGTTGGATGTTCAAATCTTATCAATAGTGAAAATTTGGATAATTACCTATATAATATTTATATTATAACAACTATTACTAATAATTAGATTAGAATATCTGTAATAGCAGTTGCACTAATATGAATAGCAGGTTATGAGGCATCTGTATAATCTTGAAGTTATACAAAAAAATGCAAACCAACAAATTAGGTAGTGCAAACACTAAATAAGTCCTTGTGGCTATATAAATTTGTTGAAATTAGATAACAAGAAGTCTATTTGAAAAGACCCAAGTAGAGAGGTAGCTAAATCTTTAATGGCTTTACTGTAAAGGCTAGTCTGGAGAAACAAATACCAAGGTTATAGTACCTGGTCATAGTAGTCAGACAGACAAGAAACTCTAAGTTAAGAGTCTTAGAGATACCACCAACTAGGCTGCTAGAAGAAATTAAAAAAAAAGAATATTGGGCTGACCTGATATACTAATAGACTGATCATAGTTTCATATAGGCTATCTGAATTAGAAGTTTGGTAAAAAGGCAGATAAAAAGACAGGAGTATATAAAAGTATTAGGGTTATGCTATAAAGTAGATACTGAGGTCTAAGTAAACTCTACAAAGGTATAGTAGTTAAATGGTTAAGCCCTGATTGCAAGTATTAGTTCTGCTATAGTGATATCTAGGTTAGCTATAAAAATAAATACAGAAGGCTCTAGAAGGTTTACATTAAAGATAAAATAGTCCTAAAATTGAGATAATGATCTGAATATCAGGTATAACCTAGTGAAGTTAACAGGTTTGCAGGTTCAAAGAGTTTAAAGTAGTATATCTAAGCAAGAGTGTTAGATATAACAATTGGTGAGAAACCTTTGAGCAGACTTTTTAAATAGGTAATATAGAAAAGTTATATATGTAGTCAATTGTATGCTCTTTCTTTAGTAATTTACTGAACTACATTTACTATTCTTAAATAAAGTTAAAAAACCCAAGAGGTTACTTTAAATAAATAAATAAATAAATAAATCTTTATCTGTTCAACTTTTATTACAAACAAAGAAATATTTATTTCTTTTTTGTTTATTAAAGCTAGTTGATTTATCAATCAAATTGCAGTATTAGTAATTATGTATATTTAATATTTTTTACATTATTTCTAGTCAATAAAATTAGTTTTTTTTTTTTGTATTTTTTTACAATGCCTATCTCTCTTCTACAGGCTATTCTATATTATGTTAAACAAAAAATCAAATTGGTGTAGTCTAAATAAGAATTTTATATAGATTTTAAATGCTTAGGCTATATAAAAAGAAGTTAATATACAATTTTGCAAATACCATATAAGTTATACAATTAAATAAAAACTTTTATTATCAAAAACATTAAATAATATTTTTTTTAATATTAAAGATAGATACTTGTAATACAAACTTTTATTAATAGTATGTTTTAGCTTTGTAATTGTATTACAACAGCTATATAAAGCAAATATAAAAAAATGTACAACTAAATATTTATAAAACTTTATTTATTGTCTAATTTAAGTAGTCTGCTCAAAGATTTGCCAAATTGGGCTAGTTGTTTGTGTTGTAGAAGGCTATTCAAAGTTACAATCATAATAACAGATCTAAAACTATTAATTTTAGTAAAAAAATATTTAATCTTGGGCCTTTGCATTGTTTTTTTTTGTAAAATATCATTTTTGTATATAAGTGCATCTTTTTTTGAGTTAGGAAGAGTTAGCTAGAAATAAAAATAATAAGTGTTAATAATAATAATAATAATTATAATAATAATAAACCAAGACCTTGCACTTATATCTTAGTCTTGCCAAATTATTTTATCTCTTTTATAATACAATATTTTAAATATTTGGTATTTGTAAGTAACAATTTGTTATATCTTTCTTAACTTTGTATATTATAAACTTAAAACTTTTTTAACACTATCTTATCAACTGCTTCAGTTTTTATCAGTGCAAATATATTATAATTACTAGGTTTTTAAAATAGTTTACTTATATAAAAAACTTTTAACTTTGTATTAAATTTACTAAAACTCTTTGTTATTCAATTTTTAGCTAATCTGATATTACTATAGCTAAGACCAATATTTGTAGTTAGAATAATCTTTAAATTGCTATACTCTTATAAAGTTCATATAACTCTAGTATTCTTTATTACAACCTTATTAGTATTTTGTATACCTTGCAAGTTCTTTTATATTATTAATTTAGTTAACTCTATATAATGTAACTTTATACCTAGTTCAACTAGTAGCCAGGTTGGTGAACCTTTTTATCTAAAATTCTTATCTATACAAGTTATCTGCCTTAGGTTTTCATCTTCAGATCAAGATTTTTATAAGTAGTACTATCAAATATCATACTACCTTTCTACTTAAAATTTTCAAACAGAGGTTCTTATAGAGCATATACTTTCCAGATTTATTTATATAATATTGCATGCTTTCAAAGTTAGTTTTGGTATAACCAGAATTACAAAGTTACAACTTTGGATACTTCAATTAAATTGCCAAAATAGGGCCATTTTTCAAAATTCTATTACTAGTAGGATTTAAACTTTGAACTTACTAATTAGAATATAACAACTTAATTACTATACTAGAATTATTATCCTTTTAAATAATATTTTTTATAATGCAATTAAAACAAATTGACAATGTATTTTTATAAATTCAATATAGACAAGTATATAAAATATACAATTAGCAAACTAAAAAACAAATTTAAAGTTTTTTGTATATAATTTTATTGTAATATAATTATTGAGCTTATAAAAAAGTATTTACATTAGCATATACTATTATTATTTTTTTTATAGTTAAAGTCTTTGTCTTTAGAATGTAATATTTTTATTTAAGTATATAGAACATGGTATGCCACTAGGGACTTACCTTACATTGAAGGTTACAACTAGTCACACATGCACTTTTGGTGTCTAATTTAAGTAGTCTGCTTATACATTGCTATATAAGTTCTATACTAGTTGTTATATCTGCAAGCCAACTAGAGATCTTGTTTATTTAAACTCTCTGCATATGCAATTCTTCTTGTATTATAAGAACATTTCAAAGCTACACCTATATAAGTTTCTAATATTAGTTATTATCCTTAGAACTACTTTATCCTTAACAAAAAACTTACTAAAGCCTTTATGTTCTATATATACAGACCTAGTTTTATGCAACATATTATAGTTATCTAACACTTGCAGTTACAAAGACTACTTGTTTAACTGCTATGTTACACTATTTCTACTCTTGTAAAGTTCACTAAAACCTTAATACCTATTTTTCTGATATCTTCTCTATCATCTTCTATTAGCTGCAACTTTAAAATAGCAATCTCTTTCAGACTACCAATCCAGATGGCCCAGTATGATATACTTTTGTATCCTTTTCTTCTAATAAATCTAGCAGCCTGATTGGTTATATGCTCTTCTATATATATTTGATCTTTAGTTTAACCTTTAGTTTCTATGAAGATATTTTATAGACTTCAACTAATCTGATGGTATCATTAAAAGTTCATGCTATCTTTTTACTTAGAAATTTCCAAGTGGGTTTCGATCACCTCAGTTCTTTAGTCTTCTACATCTGGTGATCTTATTGTAAGTTTGTACTGAAGTCTTATACAACACTGATTATACATTCCTCTATATATATATAATGTGCATATACTATTATTAACTATAAATAAAATTTTTATTAATAATTTATAACAAATTTAAACATTTGTAATTAAAAAAATGTTTGAGTTTTGTCATATATATAACTTGTTTAAGATATGATATTATTTATAAAATGAGTAAAGAGGTATGATAATCTAGTAAAGTGGTTAGATTATTAACTTCCAAGTAGCAAATCTAGAGTTCAAATCCTAGTAATAGCAAAAATTTGCAATTTTTTTTGTATTATCATTAACTATCTTCTGTAATTAGTTAGAATTAAATATCTGTAATCTGTATCATACTAGTATAACTGGAAGGTCTAGACATTTATACAATATTGTATAAAGAAACACAAACTAGTACTAGTAAGTGTCAATTCATGATAAGTTCTTAGACTATGTAAATTACAAAAACCAGATAAAAAGACAAAAGCCTACTTGAAAAATCTGAATAGAGAGGTAGTTTAAACTTTTAACAGTGCTACTATAAAAATTAAATCTTTAAAATAGAGCTAGAATTCATAAAGCTAGGCAAATGTGCTGGTCTTTGAAAAGGAACCAGATAAACCAACCAGGTCACTAGAATTTCCAGATTTTAGAGAAAAAGAATATATGCTAAAAAATATATAAACTAAAGATATATGATTATAATCTATCTTTTTGGGCTATCTAAGTTGGCAGCTTGATGAAACTTGAATTGAATATCAAAGTAGTAGAAATATGTTGTAAAGTCAGTATCAGAGTTGGTGTGAACTTTACAAAGACATATCAGTTTGATAGTATGCTCTAACTGCAAGTGTTGGTCTTGACTATAGCAATACTAGGTTAGCTGTAAAAATAAGATACAAAAGATTCTGAAAGGTTTAATACAAGGTCAAAGTTTCTCTATATAAATGAACTACTTTAAAGATTTACTGACTATAGTATATTTTTATTAGCATCAGCTAGGATCATTAGTAGGCAGAAATAAGTAAGTAGATACAGAAACTAAAGTGTTTAAATAGGTAATCTACAAGCAGATTCTAGATATAGTAGCTAATATAAAACCTTTAAGCAAACTACTTAAATTAAACAATAACTAAAGTTGTATAAATGATCAGTTGTATACTCTTTTTATAATTGTTCTCTGTAGTTGTAATGCAACTATTAGCCAAATATATTATTAATAAAATTCTGAGTTACAAGTACTTATCTTAATATTTAAAAAATAAAATAAAATACCATATACTTCTGAAATTAAGCACTCTTTTTTTATTATAGAGATGCTTAATTTTGGGTGATCTTAAAACTTCAAAATCTGATAGGGCAGGCATGCAGATTTGTATAACAATACTATATAATAATGACATTTTTGATCCGTAATAATAAAATATAATATTAATACATCAAAAAAAAACTTTCTATAAGAAAAATAAAATAAACATGATAATGCATAGTGTAACTACTTTTAACTATTTTAAAGTAAAATTTACATGAAATTGGTTCATACAATAAAAAATGAAACAGATCAAACCAAGCTGTGCCTCATATTCTATTGAACAAAAGAACAAAGTTATTAAGTATACTAGAAAGTATGGAAGAAATAAAACAGCAGTTCATTTTAATTTTGATGCTAGCATGGTTGGTCATTGAGTTAAGGCAAGCACAAGTTGAAATACTAAGATAAATCAAAATAACAAGCGTATTGGTTCTGGCTAGAAAGCATTCTATCCTGAAGCTGAAAAAAAATTATATGCTTGGTTAATAGAATAAAGAAAATAGAGACTAGCAGTTACTTATACAATGTTATGGGTTAAAATGTTAGAATTTTTAAAAGAACCTGGAATGATAGACTTATATGATTCATCAAAGGATTTTAAGACATCAGACCATTGGTTATCTGCATTTATAAAAAAATATAAATTATCTTGAAGATGGTATACAAAAATTTCACAAAAACTTTCTGAACAAATACAAGAATCATTAAATAATTTTTGTAAGTTTGTTACTAAGCTTAGAATTAAGAAGTCTTATGAGCTATGCAATATTTTTAACATAGATAAGACACCTGTTTGGTTTGATATAGCAGGAAACTTTACAGTTGATCAAAAAGGAACAAAAACAGTTCACATTCGCAGTACTGGTAATGAAAATAACAGGTTTACTGTTATACTAACTTGCACTGCAGATAAAGTTTATTTTAGCTAAATATAATATGTAAATTAGCCTTTAAGCTTGATTTGATTTAATTAGTCATACATATATTATATATATACTAGTATTTTTTTTTAACAAATTTTGTTATTAATAGATGAATTTAAGTTTCCACCAATTTGCATATTTAAAGGGAAAAGATTATCAAGTGCAGAAAAAAAACAAATTCCTCCTAATGTATTTGTTTGGTTTTAAGATAATAGATGAATGAATACTGATTTAATGAAAAAATATGTTGATTATATTAAAGACATAAAGGTTAATAGATCTGGGGCTCCAATGAT
>CAJVQA010006194.1:0-15186 GCA_910591915.1 Cetraspora pellucida
ACAAATCAAATAGTACCAAATTTATATAATTTAAGTTACTAGATTACAAGATATTGCAATTTAATTAAAAGTGTTATATACAAATTTGACTGTCTGTTTGTATAAATTTGACTGTCTGTTTGTACAAATTTGACTGTCTGTTTGTATAAAGTTGATATGCAAAACCTATAAACTACAATATTATACTATTTTTATTTTGTAAAGTTTATTAAAATTTTGATACCTATTTTTCTAATATATTATTTCTACTAAACTTTCTTTATTTAGAAAACAGATCTTTCCAAACTACCAATTTAGATAGTCTAATATAGTATATTATATATATATATTTTTTGTAAATTTAATAATCTGATTAATATATATACTTTTTTTATATACTTGTTATTTAGTTTATTTATTTATTTTTCTAAAAAATATTTTATAACTTTCATTAGTTTAACAATATTGTCAAAAGTTTATACTATTTTTTTATTTAAAAATTTCTAAGTAGACTTTTGACTTTCTAGTTTTTTAGTTTACTATATCTAGTTTTTTTATTATATATTTGTACTAAAGTTTTATATAACACTAGTTTTAATATTTCTCTATAACACCTACAAACTTTTTTATCTTTTAATTGCAATATTCTTTTATATATATAATAATAGTTATAGCAAAATTGATTAAATATGAACTAATATTTATATTATATTTCTAGATAATAATAATATTTTATCTAACTTTTTGTTTTAACTAATTATTCTATAATTTTACTTAAACTTACAATCATCTTATTCAAAAACAATTTACAATTCTTTTAAACAAGAATTATATATTAATAAAAATCAATTACAAATAAACAAATTGAAAACTATCAAAATTTATACTAAACAAAATCTCTATCAAAATTATACTAAACAAAATTTCTAACAACTTTTTACTTTTATTAATAATATTACTAATAGTTTATAACTTAACAATACTTAATTTAAATCAACAAAGCCTTAACTAAAGCAGTTTAAAAACATATTTTATTAAAAAAATTAAAATAATTTTATTTTACAATAAACAATGATCACCTACTCTGTGAAGTGTAATAACTTAGTAAAGTGAATAAGTTGTCAACTCTCCAAGTGATAGGTTGTAAGTTCAAAACCCTCTGATAATAAAAATTTAGATAATCACTTATATAATATATAGATGATATTATAATAATAGCATTTTGTTAATCAGTTGAAATAAGATACTTGTAACTATAGTTACATTAGCATAATTAATAGGTTATGAAGTATCTGCATAATGTTGGAGTTATACAAAAAATACAAACTAACAATGGATAGTGCAAACCCAAGATAAGTTCTTATGGTTATATAAATCTGTAGAACTAAAAAGCTGAAACCTACTTGAAAAGATCCAAGTAGAGAGGTACATGAATCTTTAACAGTATTACTGTAAAGGCTAAACCTAAAAAATGAATACTAATATAAAAGAAATCAGGCAAACAAGAATCTCAAATGAGAGGTACTACTAACTAAGTCACCAGAAGTCTTAAACTAAAAGAAAAAAACCTTAGAGGGCAGACTCTGAGGTACCAAGAATAGGTCATAGTTCTTTTAGGCTATCTAAATTGAAAGTCTGAGATCAGAAACAGAGATATACTATAAGTATTAGAAATATGCAATAAAGTTAATGCTAGGGTTTAAGTGAACTTTGCAAGAGTAAGCTCTGTTAACAAAAGACTAAATATAGGTAGTTAGTTAGCAAAAGGGCCCTCTAGAGCCTTATAGTCAAGTAACATATTCTAAAATATATAATGGCTTAACAAATATACAGAAAGAAAGATCAAAATTAGATTAGATGACACTTAGGTGTATGAGAACTTGTGTACTATTTGTCAATATAAATATAAAGATCAGTGTGTTTAAATAGATAATCTTCTAGTAGATTGCAAATATGGCAGCTAGTATAAAATCTGCTATGTAGACAAACTACTTAAAATAGACAACAAAAAGTTGTACATATGGCTAGTTGTATATTCATTTTATAAAAGAAAAAAAAATATTACTATAAAATACAGCTTTTACTAAATAAAAAAAAACTATATAATTTATCTAATTAACTATATATTAAAAAAACTTTTATTTAATATTAAAATTAATATTTTATAAAATTTTTGTTTTTTTTGCTTTTACTAAGGCTGTTAGTTATTGGCAGCTACTGCCTTTATTGTAAATTCAATTATGATTATATAACTTGTACAAGATTATCTTATACTATACTAGCAGATAGTATGCAAGCTTTTATATACCTATTTAGATGCCATTTAATTTAGCTTTGACCTTCTTATCTGTATATCTGTTAAGCCATTACATATTTCAAAGTATATCATCTGACTGTAAGGCTTTAGAGAGCTTTCTTGCTAACTAACTATCTACATTTAATCTTTGCTAACAGGGCTTGCTCTTGTAAAGTTTATCTAGATCTTAGTACCAACTTTATAGTATATTCTTAGTACTTAGCTATACTCTGCTTTAGATCTCAGACTTCCAATCCAAATAGCCTAGAAGAATTGTATTCTGTTTCTGATATCTTAAGGATCTGTCTCTCAAAATCTTTTTTTTTTATTCGAGACTTTTAGTAGCCTGATTAGTAGTACCTCTTATCTGAGATTCTTGTCCATCTGATCTTTTTATATCAGTGTTCATTTACTAGATCTAGCTTTTACAATAGTACTATCAAAGCTCTATGTTATCTCTTTACTCAGATCTTCCTAAGTAGACTCTGGCTTCTTAGTTTTATAGATTTATATAACCACAAAACTTATCTTGGGTTTGCATTGTCTGATGCTAATTTGCATTTCTTTGTATAACTCCAACATTGTGCAGATGCTTTATAACTTGCCAGTTATATTGATGTGATTATAGTTACTGATATCTTATTTCAACTAATTGACAGAATGCTATTATTGTAATACTATTTGTGTATTATATAGAAAATTATCCAAATTTTTGCTGTCAGTAAGTTTTGAACTTACTATTTACTACTTGGAGGTTGACAACTTATCTACTTCACTAAGTCATCACACTTTTTAAGATTTTATAAAATTAATTTTTAAAAGATATAATGATTTAAAGTAGTTAATAAGTTATTAACTTAAATAACAAATCTAGTATTCAAATCTTATTTATAATAAAATTTAAAAATTATATTTGTATTATATTAATTGTCATTTAATAATTAGTTAAATTTATATATCTGTAATTTAGATATATTATGTTTAATAATTTAGGAGCTTAAGCATTTATATGAAATATAATATTACATATATATAAAGAAATATATAACTAATTAGATTATTAAAATTTATTAGAAAAAAAGAATATATAAATATATATACCAGATTATTTAAATTAGTAATTTTAAGAATCTAATTAGTATTAAATAAAAAAATTAGTAAAAAATAATAAAAAAATATCAAAAAGATAAGTATTAAGATGTAGATAAATTTTATAAAAATAAAAATAATGTAATATAATAGTTTAATAAAATATCTGTAATTGCAAATATTAGTTTGACTATAATATATTATATAAAACTAAATTAGCTATATGTAAAATATAAAAGACTTTAGTAATAATACTTTAAAAATTAATTACATAAAACAAAATAAATATCTTAAAGATATAAATAAATATTTAAAACTTTTTAACTAATATATATCAAAGATGTTTTAGTAATACAGTAGAAATTGTAGTACAGAAAGTTTAAATAGATAATATTTATAATTAAATTGCAAATATAACAACTAATATAGAACTTGTATAAGCAATTTATTTAAATTAGATACTAAAAGTATATATATATAGACTTAATGCTACAGAAAAAGAAGAAATTAACAAAAAAAAGATCTTTGAAAAATTAATTTTTATGTTATAAATTTTATAATAAATTATAAGAAAATACAAATTTCAAAAAGCTATTTTGCAAGATTTTATTAAGACAATTGTTTTTGTATTTTAAGCAAAAAATAATTCTAATCTTATTCTAAATTAATTTATACTTAAAAATAAATTTTAAAAAATTTGTTAATTTCTTTTTTTTTGTAACACCAAGCCCATATATATAACTAGTTGTATTTTCTAATATAAAAGTAACTCTTTTAAGGTTATAATTATGTGTTTCTATATATTACAATATTAAATAAAAATCTTAAGCTTCAAGAAACTAGTTTAAATTAAAAAAAAAGATTTATATATTAAATATTTTATAATTATTTTATTTATATTATTACATTTAAATGAGTTTTAACTTTTTTAATAAATTTAGATTGAAAATAATAAACTTTTTTTTAGTTTGTTTGTAATAAATTTGTAATTAAAATAAGGTTGTAATTTATATTTAAAGAAGCCTCTAAAGGTTTTTTTAACAGATTAATAAAAATATAAGCAAAATTTCATTTTAAGTATAAATATATATATAATAAGTAAAACTATAATGTTATAAAATAAATCTTAGTATATTTATTTGAATTTCTAATATAGGTTTTTTAATTTGTTTGTTAAGCTATTTAGTTCTTTTGCTCTGTTTTTCTATATTATATTATTTTATAAATCAAAATCTTGTAGTTTTTTTTGCTTTAAAACTTTTTGTGACTAGATATTTGTTATTTATTTTCTTTTAGTTTAGATTATAGCTTGTATATAGCTTAATATTAACTAGTACTTGATTATCTATATCTGTTTTTTCCAGTATTTAATTCTAAATAATAAATAAAAAACATAAATTTATATAAATACCAATTTATATTATTAAAATATTTTTAATTAAAAAGTTATAAACATGCGTATTTATTCTTAATTATAAATATATTTTTTAAAAGTTACATGTAATTTGACGTTAGTATAGTATCAGTTGTTATGCTTAAACTTTATAAACTTATTCCAAAAAATATCAAAAAAAAATTATTTTTATCTATTTAAAAACTCAAAGTAATTAGTATAAATACTGTCTAATTATCTAATATAGTTCTAAGTTCAACCCTAACGTAAAAAAGTTAAGCTAAAATTTTTTTTTACATGTATATCAAGCTTATAGAAAAACAAAGGCGTACTGTATCTTATATACGAAAATACTATAGGTGCATTTTATTTGATAAATAAAACAAATAATTTTTTTTTTTTATAAATTTATATTCAAAGTTAAATTGAATTAAATTTATAATTTATAAATATTTTGATTAAAGTTCAACGTTATTAATTAAAAAATAATAATAATAAAACTGCTATATCGATATACCGATGCGAATTTAATTTATTTAACAAAGATTATTCAACTTCACCTAGTGTCATTTTTTAATCTAAAATAGATTTATTCTAACTTTACCTAGTGCCATTTTTTAGTCTAAAGTAGACTTATTGAATGTAGAGATGTGATATGTGGCTGATTTTAATGCAAGGGAGAGTTTTTTTCGTTATCATTATCGCTATCAAATTAAAATTAAAGTTTCGCTAATATATAGAATGAGATGCATATTGTAATATAAAAAAAAAAACGTTTTTTGTCTTGCGAATATAGATAAATCGACATACATACAATTTTTTCATAATTAAGTTGTAATAAATTTACGTAATATCACAGATATTGAACAATTCATGTTTTAACCATGACATGCAAAAATAGCCGAAACACTTAGACAATCGATCGAACATTATTGTTTTTTTTCGGCTATTTGATTATATGTCATTATTAAGTTTGGATATGGTTGCAGAACTTTAATTTGAAGCATTATGCAATTTAAAACTTCAAAAAATAACGGTTTCCGATTTAATCGATGGTGCGTCGGAAATGTCATAATGTGTGTGGAGAATCGGCTATTTAATACATAAGATGAACACTAAATTAATCCCGAAATAGGTTAATTGGCAAATTACATTTATATTGTCGTCAATAAGATCAAATAAAAAAAAACTTTGATCTGTAAGAGACAACAATGAGACGAGACAACACAATAGAATAGAAGCGACAGAAATAAGATCACTAACCTTTTTTCCAATAATGTGATTGTTTGGATATTACTAAAATTACTATAAAAAAATCTTGCAACAAATACTTTTATGTACTGTACGTAGATAAGTTATCGAATACTCTCAAAGATACAAGCTTAACCATTAATATATTATGTAAGCCAAGGGGGGAAGTGAGGCTTTATTCAAAGCCCCAAAATTTGATAGTTTTTACGGTTATCATAGTTATTTTTATAAAATTTGAAACTTTTCCCAATCATTTTTTTTTTTTACAAATGAAACGAATAGGAAGTGATTCTGTTTCCATGTATTGCCTTACATGTTTCGATAACTTCATATTTGTTAATCAATTTAAGCATAATTGAAATTAAAACCGCCAAATTTCTTAATGCAAATTATTTTTAATACATTTTGGAGATGCAAATTTAGAGACCGAATTTTTTTTCTCAAAGTTCAACAAGTTCCAAGTTCGTGATAGGTTAAAATAGTAAATCTTGTTTCCCAGATTTGAGATTATTGATTTAATTCTGGTTTTCACTATTTGATACGCACAATAGTTTTTTGGAATTACTAGAAATTAGAAAAGAAAAAAAAATGATGTCAAATCAAGCTAGATTAATCCGTGACGCACTTAGGTACAAAAATTCGTAATCAATATTTTACTTGATTTTATCGTTATCGTTATAATAATTATAATAAGTATATACCTAATGTATAAAAGATAATCATAAATAAATATTTAAAAAAAAATAAGTGAAAAAAACATTCACCCTAAAAAGAAACTAATTTTCTATAAATTTGTTTCCTAAATTGTCTAAACCTAAAAATTTCAGTATTTGTGTAGCTTTTAACATTAATATTCAAGTTATTATGGACTATAGAGCTAAATACTAGTTTCTTAGCATAAACTTTAAAATTCAAGTTTTTTATGTGATTCTTGAATAAAAACTCGAATTTTTTTCTCTCGTTGCTTTCTTTCGAAGGCAATGTACTACTAAACATAACGATAGCAATAGTAACCATTAATTATAACCTATATAAAAATAAAATAAATAAAAATATAATTTTTAACGCTAATATATAAATCAGTTCATTCCTAATAAAATTTTGGTATGTAAAAAAAAGTCATGAGAGATTTACAAACATCATGTGTACGTTATTCTCCATGCCGATGCTATAAAACACGCATATATATACATATATATACATATATATAGTTGATATAAATTGAAATACTGTAAAAAAAAAAAAAAATACAACTTTATGTAGGGTATGTACGTATTGGTATGTAAGAGTATATGACATGATGATCGTTAAGAGTATATGGTATCGGTATCGGTATTAAGTATGGTCATATGCAATATATTACGAAATGATTTACTAACTTATAATAAAACTAGGTATATATATGTACAACGACTTATCATTTATAGTAGATAGGCAACTTTACAGAATGCTCCAGGCTAACCGTAACAGCTTTCTGACAAAGAAGCTTTCCTAAAGTAATAAAGTGGTAACACGATGATGGTTGGCGTATTTAAATGACGAGAGGTACTTACGTATGTGAACATCCACTCGCCACCAAAATAACTATTACTTTCTTAGCATTTATTTATGAATTCAGTGATTTTCATAGTAGACATGTGAATTTACTGAATAGAAACTCGACTAAGAACATGAGAAGAATTTGGTAACTACATTTTTTCCTTTTTTTTTTGATCGTCGTTCAAGGCGGGCGTTTTTACTCACGCTATACTGGATGTATGTAAGGGTTCGAACCAGATCCTGAAACTGCATTGAAAGTTGTTATTATAAAAAAAAAAACTTGATAAAATTACAGAATTAGGTCACATCAAAAAAATAAGGGCATCCATATCCAACCATTAAGCAATGTGCCCCTTATCGTTATATGTATTTCGTTATATTTAATTTTATCGCCAATTATATATTTTCCCATTCATTTGACACCTAACCTCAAATGCCAGGTCAGAATAAATATCTGCGTCCAACAATTAGCACTTAACTACACATTTTTTTTTAGAACAAGGATGATAGGCTTAACTTGAGATTCAAGAATTTTAAGCTAGATCAAAACGAGATTTAATTTCAATCGTGTATACTGTGGGGTCATTTTTTTTTATCAGGTTATCATGAGCGTCAACATTAAATGAAAATATTTTTTTAATGAGTGGATTTATTGGGAAGGTTATGTCGGATTTTGCATTCCATTGCAGGAAAAAGAAAAGTTGTAATAAAAAAAATATGTTGATACCGGACCATCTATTGAGTTTAAAAAAAAAATCCCAATCTGTTTTGCGTTTTTAGATGTAAACTGGTTAAGATGTGAATATAAAAGGGACACTAAAAAAGAATATCTTTCTTATATAGGGAATATTTGGTATTAAAAAGGTATGTTTTAATAAAAACATAGAATTTTTTACGCAGAGAAAATGAACTAGTGGTCATTATTAAAGTATTTTATATATCCTTTTTCAATTTTAATATCAATATTACGGGCACAACGATAAAAATCTAGTAAACAAGAAGTTAATTGGATTTAAAATTTTATTGGTAAAATAAATCATGCAATGTCAATGTCTGGTAAATCATATTAAAAAAAAAAAAAAAAAAAAAAAAAAAAAAAATTTAATTCTTGATATCGGATAATCACACCAGAGGTCAAAAGCAAGTGAAAACTCGTTTACAGAACTATATAATATTATGTGTATATACTCTCCTATTAATTAATCTTGTAGTAAGACCGTTGTGTATCAAATATCTCTAAATGTATGCTAAGGTTAATGTATATGGGATAATGATAACGATATAACGATAAATTGAATGATAAGCATTTTTTTAATTAATAATAATAAATGCTATTTTGTACGTAAATTTCAAAATTTTAATACGTAGTCTATAGGATAAACTCTGATCATAATTAAAAAAAAAGGCTGTGCGTACAGTATCAAACAGTATCAATTTTTTTCTTCTAGACACGCCAGACATGCCAGACATGTAACTCGAGTATTTTGTGTCTTGGATCGAGATTTATCTCGACAAAAAAAAACAAAGTTATCTTATTTTAACTGGATGAACTAGGTTAGGATTGTTATTGGTGTTCCGTTAAGACTATTAATAATAACTTTTTTAGAGAAATGATGTTACGGTACGTACAAAAAAAATTTGTGATGTTTTGGTTTTTTTTTTTCATTGTAAATACCATACGTACTTACATACCTTATCATTACGCTTCGTCTACGATAAAAGGATAAAAATTTCTTTTCTTTTCCGCTAGATACTTCTAAAAACGAAAGGCAATATTTTAACATGCATAACTCACCTGTTCCGCCACATCTCCAAAAAATCTATCAAGCTAAATCTATCAAGATGTGATCATTTTTTGTCTCGTCATGTTGTTGAGAGGTAATTTAGAGATAGGTTAATGCTTCGTTTTTGATAGGTTAATGCTAAGTTAATGCTAGTCTCTCAGTTTACATAGTTAAAAAAATTTTGTCAAGTCAAATCGATAACTTATCTCACTCACAAATAATACTAAGGTAATAATACTAAGGTAATATATGTATAAATAAATATATATCAGATATACATATATATATATACGTATATTATATATATATATACATACAAGGTATACAGATAAGTTTAATAATTTGCCTAGAGTACAATATAAATTATATGTCTCGCAGGGTGTTAAACAATTTTCTCAGGAAATAAGCACATTTTTCCACACAGACTATTTAAGAATCTTACTTTAGAAAACACAATGCGTTTAGATTTTTTTCATTTAGAATAATTATTATAACTTATGTAGAACATTAGTTGTTGGAACGGGGAAAAGCTTTTATCGCAAAATTAGGAAATATGCTGCACCAATGTTGTGATAAAAATTTTATATCACAGTTATATTGTTACTTTATATATTTTTTTTCTTTTTTTATATTGATTACTTTAAATATTTTATATATACTTATTTTAAATATGAATATAAAATATACATTTTACTCAATAAAAAAAAAATTCAACGCAAATATATAAAACATCGAAATTTTTCTTGCTTTCATATTTTTTTGAAAAATATTCTTGTAAAACAAAACTCTGATGTCAATAGCTGTTATCAAACCTTCAAATATCTTGTCAGCTGAACATCACGCCTCGAGACTAAATTACCCTCTTACTAAAATGCAACAATTAAATATGGCTCCTGCTATCCAACCTTCTTCAATACCCACCGTTCATCAATCTATAATCAATAATTGTACTGAACCAGAAGTTGATTGCGTCGATGATTCCTTACACGAGGATGAATCTCAATTGACTCCTGACTCTCCAAAGAGTGGGATACTTCCTCATTTTGAATATGTGTCTTACGATAGAGTTCAAGATCTCTATGAACAACGAAAGGGTCATTTCTATTTTATCCCTGATGGTTTTGAACCCGTTTTGGTTCCAAATGACTCTAAAGCTTCTGCTGTAACAAACTTATTGGAAAATTCTAAACCTGTCTCATCTGCTCCTAACGTTTCAAGGATGCTTCCAGATTCTGATGTTCGTCTTCCATCCTTTGCTCTCCCTTGCGGTGTTGCTGGCTCAAAGAAAGACAATTCCGCAAATGGTAAAAATGGTAAAATCAAGAAACCTCCAAGACCTCCAAACGCTTTTATTTTATACCGTCGTGCCAAACAACCACAAATCGTTGCTCAACATCAAGGAATTTCTAATAATGATGTATCTAAGGAAATTGGTAGGATGTGGCATGAAGAACCTTTAGAAGTTCGCCTCAAATTCCAAAAAATGGCTGAAGCTGCAAAAGAAGAACATATGAAAAAATACCCTGAATATAGATATAGGCCCAGACGTCCTCAGGAAAGGAAACGACGAATCCCTACCTCCTCACGAGATGCTTCAACCAGACGTGTCTCTGCTCCTGGCTTACCACATAATTTACTTGTAGATAACAAGATTTCAGGATCTAGACGTATCCCTTCAGGATTAAACGATTCTGATGGTTATCTTTCTGACTCTCAATTGATGGCAATGCAAAATCAACAATCTTTCCGAACAAATGGTGATTTTGATAATCATATGTTCTATGCAAGTCCAACAAATACTTCTCAACAAGAAACATTTGGTTTTATCGATAATTCCATGCCACATCAATTTTCCTATGTTCAGAATACTTATGATAATTGTCCAACCGATTTCGCATCCTTTGATGTTGAATTTGATGAATATGATTATAATGGTCAAATTGCTTCGCTAGATTATCCCATAACTGATCAATATTCACAATATGTAACAAAATACGAATGATAAAAAAAAGTAAGCAAAGGAGGAAGGAAGAAAAATGAGAAAGAACACAAAAAAATGAGAAAGAAAAAACAAAAAAACAATAGTCGATTTTAAACATTTTATTTAAAAATTATAAAATCCGACAACAAACCAAAACTCGGATCCTCCATAGGAAATACTAAAGTATCTAATTTTCGTATCCATACTCTAATTATATGTTCCGCGACATGGGTCTGTAGGCGATATACATACTCCCCTATCGAAAATATTCGTATGTTTCCGTATTCGATTTCACTTTACATTTTTTAAAATTAGCGTAATGATTTATACTTCCCTCGCTTCCCAAACTAATATTCAAATTTATAATTCAATAGTCATAATTATCATGTAAAAAAAGATTTAACAATTAAGCATGCATTGTTTGAACTATTTTTTTACAATAGTTCTTTATGACAATATTTTTTTTCCGACTAAATTTTTACGATTTTTTATTTTTCTTGAATCGCAAGAACAACACGCACTAATAACCTTTTAATTATAATAAATCATGTTCCTAAGCAACGATAACGATAACAATACTATAAAAAAAAAAAAAAAAAAAGACATTTTATAAATACATATACCTAAACGAAAAAAAAAACATTTGATTCTTTGTGAATAATCCTCTTAGCATTTTTTTTTTGAATAGATTTGTAAATTTTTTTCACCACCCTCGCTTTTTTTTTTTTGTTTACAAAAAAACAAAAAAGTTATATTCCATTCTCGTTAATTTGTACATTTTTTTTCCTTTATTAATATATAAAAGTAACGTAAAAAAAAAAAAAAAAAAAAAAAAATAGAAAAATTCAAAAAACTGGTTTTTCTCGTATCACCAATTTTTTGACGCTTTGTTTTTTTTTTTTTTTTTTTAAAAACGAATTCGGATTGAATTTTGGAATCGGTAACAATATTAAGAAATAAATATGATTTCACGTTATTAATATATAATTCATATAAATAATAAATGGTCTTTAAGTTGTTATTTTGTATTATATACAAATACAAATTATTATTATTACACATTTAATCTTTTGAATAAATCGAATCAATTCTAAGAAATTACTTTCAAAGATTGTATAGAAAAAAAGGAATGTCTTTTTAAAATAATGAAAACCCTAATCGTTTCTGATTAGTTTCTGGTTCGTTCCTGATTCGTTTCTGATTCGTTTCTGACAAGTCACCTCTTTTTTTAACAAATTATGAGTGGTAGACGGCTATTCCCGATTTCTCATGTCAATGATTCATACTGTGTAGTCCGTTCAATATTGATGATCGGATTGAATATATATGCTAATCGGATAATCAAAAAAACAAGATATCACTTTTAATACACATGCAAGATGGAAATCATTGTAGATGAATTAATCACCTGATTCAAGAACACGAGGTGTTCTTTAATTCTTTCATGCAAACTGGTATGCGGGATAAATTAGTGTCAACTTATGGCGGGAATAATTTCAATAAATAAACACCCCTGTCATATTTTACACTTTTTTCGTGGTATCATCTGATACATGTCCAACATTAAATTGTGCCACTGCGGAACATATGTTCCGCCTTTTCTTCAATAAAAGTTTTGTAACTAGCATGCAAGATTCTTAAATGATATATATTACATCTAATAGTAGCAAATGCCAGAACTCAGACTCATCAAGTTTAGGGTATGACTGATGAGAACATAGCCTAAACTGTATGATTTAAATCACCAATCCTTTACCCTCGAACAACGTACACCGCCGTAAACAAAAGTAATTTAGCACTTTGGCTAATAAATATTTATCCCAAATTAAGCAAAATATGGGGTAAAATAAATAAACATAATTATCAGATTTGATTTATAATCAATTTTCTTTTTCTTTTTTTTTTTTTTGATTATCTATTAAATTATGTTTGAATAAAGAAAATACCATCTGATCTAACAAATAGAAAATAAATAATTTGGCTGATGATATCTATTTGACATATATGTGCGCAGAAATAGAATTTTCTTTTATTGGTGATGTTATGGTAATGTTATTGTTATTACGGCTCTGTATAACTCCGACATTGCCGAGAAATGCGCATAATTGAATCACGCAGTATGTCATTAATTAAATCATTTAGAAAATTCCGATGTACTGGAAATTAAACCGATTTAACCGACTTTTTTTATTTTTGACGCCCAATTTCCTATTGATGTTAACTTATCAGATTGTTTTGTACTACATTCACAAAACCATGCCTTTTACCTATAAAAATCATCGATTTACTAAATTTTACAAAAAAATATTTCGTCATAATTTATTCACAAAATGAAATTTCCTATTTTACTGTCAATAACACGTTATCGCCAATGGTAGTGGTATTTAGTCACACTTGTCATATGGTCAGATCATGTGTGTAAATTGGTTAATATGAGATCAAATGATCGACGCACCTAAATTTTATATGTAAAAAATTTAGGCAAATTTTGTTTTTTCTAAGCTTATTTGATAATAAAGCAATTTTCGGTTTAATTTCTGGGTATAATTTCGTAAATTATTTAGCATTTGAAGATTCTTTTTTTTGTGAAATTTTAAGGATGATCAAAAATAGAATCTTGGTTACAAAGTTGGCCAATTTTTTTGATTTTTACGGTTTGTTTATATGTAATAATAAGTGATGTACATCATTTATCCCAAATAAGTAATCTATTAAATTTATTAAATTTGGAGAAAACGTTAAAGTCAGGTACCAGTTAGAGTTACTTTTTTGATGTAACGGATTACATAAATATCAATAATACAATTTATATAATATGTAAATCATTATATAAATGTATTTGGCTTTAAAAATAAAAAGTACAAATTGGAAATTATACATATATAAAACTTATAATATTTATTTTTTTAAAAAAAAATTTTACAAAATTTTATTAAACTATTAAATAAAATTGTAAAAAGATGATGGTTCTAGTGTAGTGGTTGGATTATCATTCTTTAAGCAGTAGATATAGAGTTCAAATCCTATTGGCAGTAGAATTTTAAAAAATAGTTTTATTCTGACAACTTGATTAGAATATTTAAAGTTGTAACTTTGTAATTCTTATTGTATTAAGACTAATTTTGATAATGTGTAATGTTATATGAATAAATTCAAAAAGTATATACTCTATAAAAAGTTCTGTTTGAAAATTCCAAGTAAAGAGATAGTATAATCTTTAACAGTACTACTTGTAAAAAACTTGATTTAGAAAAAAAAACTTAAGGCAAATAATCTGTATAAACAAAAACTTTAAATAAAGAGGTTTATCAATTTGATTACTAGTTAAATTGGCATGAAGTCATATTATATAAAGTTAACTAAATTAGCAGTATAGAAGAACTTGTAAAGGTATACAAAGTACTAATAAGATTATAAAAAGAAGTACTAAGATTGTATAAACTTTACAAAGATATAGTAGTTTAAAAGCAGAAGGTACTATATTAAAATTATATATAAATTTAATTGTAAATTTTTTTTATATTTAATTTTATAAAAAGTTATACTAAGTAAACTAATATTAATTTATAAAAAAAGTTTGTAAAACAGGTTTTTCTGATTTTAATAATAATAAAATCATTAAATTTAATTTAAAACTTAATAAAATATGATTTTTTAAAGATTAGATATAAAAATTATTAATTAAATTAACTTATAGAAATATGTAAATTAATCAATCAAATTTAGCGAATTTAGTAATCTTACACTATCCCAAAAAATTTTGAGTTGATTCAAAAAAATTTTGTAATATATACAAGTATATATTTTTTAAATATAATAATAGTTTAAAATTTTACTATAATAGATAAATTATTTTATTTATATTTTGTAAAAT
>CAJVQA010006195.1:0-15180 GCA_910591915.1 Cetraspora pellucida
CACCTAAGGATAGTCCTTCTTGTTATTCTTTAATAAATGACTTTAACTATAAACTACTATGTAATAATTATCGAACTAGCTCAGAGATGGGTATAGTTTCTTGACAATGTCTAACAGGAACTATACTTTCCTCTTGGACACCGCATAGAGTCCCTGTGCCATATCATTGTTGTAGTGTGGAAATAAGAAGGCTTCCACTCTATAACATTTGGTGCCTTCTGGCGGAAATACAAAAAAATTTCTTGGATGAATCTAATAAACCTTCCCTGGTAGAAAAATAAAAAATTAGTTGATCATCATTTTTCTTTAATATCTCAATGAATTTTTACTCTATCTTTAAACTTTCACCTCCTTTAGATTCTTGAAACTTTTCTTTATATTTTTATATATAGGTTACTTAATACAAAAACGCTTCCTTGATCCTCTATAGATCGTTAAAGTTTTAACTCTTTTCTTGTTACAACAATTTCTTTGAAAATTTTCTTTTTCCGAATATCAGTACACAAACCTTGACCCTTAATATCTCACCATCCATTTGTCTGTTTTGGATAAACTCACCTCCTTTAGATTTGTAGAAACTCTCTCTATATTTTTTATCTAAGTAGTAAGACCTATTAACATAGTATCAACATCGAGAAAAAGAGAAAAGACAGAAAGAAAAGAAATTTTACAGTAACAATTTTGAATACATTTTGTTTTTCTTTAATATCTCCATGAGTTTTGATCCTAAAGAGATGAAACAGATATCATTATACTCACAGAAGGATGCCCTATAATTTTTATTATACTATATCATAATACGAAAATGTTTTTCTGACTCGTAAATCACTTCCAAACTAGTGATGATATTTTCTTATATCTATAGAACCCTTCTTGGAGATGACAAGAAGAAAACAAAAGAGATTTGGGATTTCTTTAAATCACCATAGAATGTTTATCACTGGACCAAATTTAACGTTTCAATTACCGTTAGAATCGTAGAAGTCTGCTCTACAACTTAATTAAGGACCTAAGACATGATTACTTAGTATCAAAATCATATTCGGGATATTTTTGTAAAAATGTATTCTTGAAATAATTTTCCTTTACTGTGTCATAGAGATGAAAATTTTTAAAAAAAAATTTTTTCAGACCTCAAGATATTATATGATATAGAGATATCTCATTTCTTTTTAGTTTTATACTGGTTAGAGATACTAAAAGAGATGACTATTTGACCATTACATCTAAGAGATAATGACATATTGACATGAACATTCTTTATAACAATTAGTATAGTTGACTATTAAATTATTTCACAAAGACACTTTTTCTTTAAATTTTATTGCTTAGTTTAGAATAAGCCCTGGATAAAGGTAGTTCTCAGGCCTCTCTTTCAACAAAAAGATATTTAGTTTAGTTTAGAATAAGCCCTGGATGAAGGTAGTTCCCAGGCCTTTCTTTTAACAAAAGACATTTTTCAAGACAGTTTATTATTTCTGAGCAAAAATGACTGATGGTTTATTTCTACTCTTATAAAAATAATTTCAAGGCAATTTGTTATTTCTAAACAAAAGTGACTGATGGTATATTTTCACCCTTATAAAAATAACTCCAAGAAGATTTAATTTTATTATTCAAGCTAGGAAGATTTTATCAAGTACTCTTGAGCATTAATGCTTGGAAGGTTCAACCATGTACACATTAATGAAAATATAAAATTAAATTTAGTTATCTTAAAGAAGAACAGACAATTTAGAATAGTTATCCTGGCAAAGACCCAGATGTATTAGAATAGTTATCCTAACATAGACCTAGATGTATTGGAATAGTTATCCTGGCAGAAACCCAGATGTATTGAAATAGTTATCCTGGCATAGACCCAGACATATATTGAGTTATCTCAGCAAAGTTCTGGATGTATAGGTCATAATTCCCCACGAACCAAGATGTAGGTGTAAGGAATTATAAAACATTATTTTGGAATAATTAAAGGATATCCCAAGAGCCAAAGTGTAAGCGTAAGGATCCAACCCAAAGCATAACAAGTTTATATCTCAATATCCCAAGCAAGAAAGATTTAATTATTGATGAAAATTATAAATGAAGAACAGGAACCTAGAACAGAAATCTTAAAACGAATATAAAAGAAGAAAATACAAAACCGATTTTTAGATGCTTTTCGTTTTTTATCAATATCTCTATGAGTTTAGACCGTAAAAAGATGAAACACATGTTATTCTATTCGCAGAAACCTACTCTACATTTCTTATTATACTATATATTAGTAAGAAAATATTTACCTGGTCCGCAAATCAGCTCTAAAGTCATGATGGTATTTTTCAACGTCTATAAAAATGATCTTCAAAGAAGTCCCAAGAAGAGAAAAGACATATTCGATATTTCTTAAAGTCATGTTAAAACGATATCTACTGAACCAAATTTAAAAATTTAATAACTGTTAAAACCAGAAGGATCCTCTCTACAACTTTACTTAATGATCCAAGGCATGAATACATAGTACGAAAAGGCTGCAAAACTATCTTTTCTAGAAGTATACTTTTAAAAACAATTTTCTTTTACTGTGCCACATAGATGGAAAAATTTTGAAAATTTTTCTAATTGAATCAGACTATCTAATCTTTAAAGTTCTTATCTTTTTTAGGTTCTATAATGATCTTAGATACTAAAAGAAATTATTTTTAGACATTATATATATAACAATTATCTTATTATATCTTTTATTAGTTATAGTCTTCTCTTTCTTGCAAAATAATATAAAATGATTGTTGTATTCATGAATAGTACTCTGGCAAATACTAGCTTTATATTATTGAAATTTAAAGACCACATATAGCTGTCAATGGTCTGATTATTAAGGCTTTTCTTCCTCTGATTATACTCTACGGATATTTCTAAGTTTAAAAATCTAATAATTCTTGTATAGGGTAAACATTTGTTATGCTCGATCAACACATACTGGACAGTAGAATCTAGTTAAAAGCTGGTTTCTATTGTTGTACCTTATAGTGTCTAGGAGGCTATTGAATTTAAATTTCTTAAACATTTATTTATTTTTTTATTTTATTATTTTCTTTATTGACAGGACCAAAACTTTTTATTTCTTTTTACATTTACAATACTTTTTATTACACAAATTACATAAAATCTTAAATTCTTATTGGATAATCAAATTATTTTGTTGACATCCAAAAAGGGTACCAATTTGAAATTTAGTAATTATTCCAGTATAGATTAACAGTTTATCTCGTATTACCAGACAGTACAGGTCATACGTTCGAGACTGGCTAGGGTGAGCTTTCTGTCAAAGACTCAGGCATTGTAAGGCCCTTAGTTGAAATACTAGAAATCATCATTATTTTATTTTTCTTCGAACTATTATATATATTTTTTTACATTATAATATTATATTTTATTTATTTAAACTTAAAAATTTTAATTTTATTAAAACAAAAATGAAAAAAAAAAAAATAAAAAATCTAATAACAAAACAAAACTAAAATCCAACACCTGACAATCTATCTCTACTACTACTATCTTTATCCCTTCTTTCTTCTCCTTGTAACCTTCTTAACTCTTCTTCACAATTCTCCAATCTGACCCTCAATCTATTCCTTTTCTCTAACAACCTCATATATCTCTGTTCTAACATCCACTCATTCTGTACCCTTAACACCGCATTCGATCTACACTCTTCTAACTTCTTTTCTAAACTCTGAATTTTTCTTTTCTGGGAGGCCACCAAACAAAGTAAACTATAGGAAATTTTTCTTATTAGTTAAAAAAAAAAAAAAAAAAATTTTTTTTCTCTTCAATATTTACCGCACATTCGCATCTTGGACTACTCCCAAGGCCTTATACAAGGCATTATTGCCCCCATGACGAATATTTCTTGATACATTGGTTCTTGGCATTGTTGTTATTATTACTATTATTATTATTGTTATTGTTGTTGTTGTTGATTTTTTTTTTTTGAAAAAGGAGGAGGAAGAGATATAAAATTTTTCTTTTCTTCTTACAAACAATAATCAAAATTTTTTTTTCTTTAATGAAACAAAATTAGGAACTAAAGAAAAGTTGATTTAACAAATTTGAGAATCAATTGGAAATTGATTTAACAAATTTGGAATAACAAAATAATTTGTAAATCGTATGATTACAAATAATAGGAACAGAACTTATTTTTAACTTTCTATAATAATTTAGAATTTGTGGAACAAATTTCTTTAAGGAGATAAAAATGTTATAGAATAGATTTCTATTATTGTATTATTTATTAATTATAGTTACTTTAATGCTTTAAACATTTTAATGCCTTAAACTTGTGAAACTAGTTGCTTAGTCTCTTAGTGTAACTAGTCACTTAGTCTCTTAGTGTAACTAGTCGCTTAGTCCCTTAGTATAACTAGTCACTTAGTCACTTTGTCACTTAGTTGCTTAGTTGCTTTGTTACTTTGTCACTTAGTCACTTTGTCGCTTAAACCCAAAGATATATAAACCTTCTAAATTTACCCAAGTAAAAAGCATTCAATTCAAGTTAGTTCAGTTTCAAGAAACAGACAATTCCCCTTCTTCTTATCCTGTAAATTATATCTTGAATCCTTTAGGATAGGTGCCTAAGGATAGTCCTTCTTGTTATTCTTTAATAAATGACTTTAACTATAAACTACTATGTAATAATTATCAAACTGCCTCAGAGATGGGTATAGTTTTTTGACAATGTCTAACAGGAACTATACTTCCCTCTTGGACATTGCATAGAGTCCCTGTGCCATGTCATTGTTGTAGTATGGAAATAAGAAATCTTCTACTCTATAACAATACTATTAGTCTAACTCTTCTATTTTTATTAAAGGCACTGCTATTATGATCTGCAATCATCTTAAACCTTATATTCACAGTATTTATATCCATCTTGGAGATGCTATAGCACTTGATATTTTCTTTTGAAATAATATTAAGCTTTGCATCATCTTAGTATATCTGTTATTAACTGACATCACTACTTATAATCAAACTCAAAATATTGTTATTAACTAGATCTAACAAGCTTTTTAACTTCACATCTACTCTATTATTCTTAGTAATTTTAATATACAAGATAATACTTACAGCTCTTCTTTCAAATACAAACTTATTAATTTTTTTAACAATACTAATATGTATGATATTGAAACTTACTTTAACAACAAACATTCTATTTAGTCTAATAATGCTAGTAGTAGTCATATTGATTATATTTGGACTGATCAATTTAATATACAATTTTTTTTTTCTTACAAGATTGATAATAGCCAAACCTTAACTTCTAGTGATTATCTAATTCTTTTCTCTATATGAACATTTTTATATGCCTATAGCAAACCTTTATACAAACATACAGGTATTAGTTACCACATCTTTAACTACAAGTTTATGTCTACAGAGAACTGAAAATCCTTTGCAGATACCTTATTCCAACAACTCTTATTATACAAAACTTTTGTTAATAGTGAAACTGATAAAAGTATTGAAACAACTTGGCACAAAATTCAAAACTTTATTATTTACTCTGCTATTCATATTATCTATAATAAAGTTTTTTATAAATGTAGCTACAACTATTAATACTTACCTCACAGTACTCTATTACATCTATCACTTAAAAAACTTGGTCATATTATTAAACTTGTTAAAAACTCACTTAACATTCTAACATCTTCAACATCAATCAAAATATTTCTCAAATTAACAAACAGTCACAATGTGATCTTTAACTACTTAACTCCACCAACCCATCTTGTACTTAACTATGGCTTCAACATGCTTACTCTATCTGGAAACAACTTTTTTATACTTGTTATTTCAAAAAATATGTTATCCTTACAACACATCTTACTCAAACTATCAATAGCATTCTTAAATGCTACTATTAATATGTTTATTTCTTTAATATAAAACTGTCTAATAAGCTTATAACTGACTTACTACTTATAAAACAGCATGTTCAATTACATTTTCATAACTGGACTGCATTTAAACCTATTGATAAAACTCTTTTTAATAACTTTTGACAACAATACTATCTTCTATTGCCTCATATCAACCTTATTAGTATTAATCTCTTAACTCTTTTATTACAAATAAAGAACTTTCTTAAATACTCTTTTAGCTTCCTAACAACAAAGCCTGTAGTCCTATAGGCATTAGTTATGAAATACTTAAACATATCAGCTCTAAATACACTTCTGCTATTACTAGTCTTTTTAACTGTTGTCTTCTTAAAAACAGAATTCCTAAACAATAAAAACATAGCAGAATTTATCCTATTCCTAAATGTAACTTCTTTGATGATGATCTTAATCTTATTTAACTATTAGTCTTGTTTAACATATTTACAAACTATATCCCTTAGATTGTAAGCTAATACAAACAAATTTGCCTGTGTTTTTGCATTTTTTTTAGCTCTGATCTACTTTTTTAAATTGTTAAAATATATAAATAAATTTGGTATAATAATATTTGAAAATAAGAATTACAAGGATGTGGCAACCTAGTAAAGTGGTCAGGTTGTCAACCCTCCAAGTGGTAGGTTGGGTGTTCAAATCCTATTGATAGTGAAAAATTTAGATAATTACCTATGTAATATTTGTATTATGATAACTGTTACTAATGATTGAGTTAGGATACCTGTAATGACAGTCACACCAGCATGACTGGCAGGTCATGGGACATCTGTGCAATGTTGAAGTTACACAGAGGAATGCAAACTGACAAATCAGGTGGTGCAAACACTAGATAAGTCTTTGTGGCTATGTAAATTTGTTGAAATTGGGTAACAAAAAGTCTATTTGGAAAGACTCAAATAGAGAAGTAGCTGGATCTTCGACAACCTTACTGTAAAGGCTAGCTAGGTAAAACAGATATCCAGGTCTAGTACCTAGTCCTAGTAGCTAGATGGGCAAGAACCTCCAAGTTGGGAGTTTTAGAGGTACTACCAACTAGGCCACCAGAATGAACTAGAAAAAAAGGATATTGGGCCGACCTAATATACCGATAGACTGGTTGTAGTTCTATACAGGCAATCTGAATTAGGAGTTTGGTAAAAGGGCAAGAGAAAAGGCAGAGGTATACTAAAGTACTGGGGTTATGCTGTGAAGTAGATGCTGGGGTCTAAGTGAACTTTACAAGGGCACAGTAGTTTAATGGTTAGTCCTAACTGCAAGTGTTGATTCTGCCATAGCGATATCTAGGTCAGCTGTAAAAATAGGTACAGAAGGCTCTGGGAGGTTTACCTCGAGAATAAATTAGTCCTAAGGTTGAGAATGATGATCTGGTATATCTGAAATGACCAGTGATGTTAACACAGATTATAGGTTCAGAGGGTTTAAAGTGAAACACCCAAGCAGGAGTATTAGATATAATAATTGGTGGAGAACCTTTGGGCAGACTCCTTAAATAGATAATATAAAAAAGTTACATGTGTAGCCAATTGTACACTCTTCTGTAGTAGTTCATTGAACTACAATACCGATAAGTTTATATTAAAAATTACAATTTTAATTATTACAAGTTTAGTAATTTATATATAAAAATTAATATTTGTCTTAAGAGCAAAAAATTTTTTTAGCTTCAAAAACATATAAAATTTTAGAAAACCTAAAAAATATTTTAATAATAAACTTTTATGTTATACAATCTTTAAACTTTAATTAATTAAAAGTTTTTTAATAAAGTTAAAAAAGTTTCTTAACTAAGTTTATAAAGTAGAATTTTAAAAATGTTTTTTACTTAGAAAGTATATTGCTAAAATTAATTGTTAAAATTTTATTATAAAAATTAATTTTTAAAAAAAGATACAGGCAAATTTGCATGCAATACAATTTAAGAAATAGGTTTAAGAACAATAAAAAGACTAGGAGAAATATGTGATTTAAAATAAAATGATATTAAGTGAAACAAGAAAGGGTTACTATGAATTAGAATCTGTAAATCAAAAACAAACCAGTTTAGAAATAAAAAATTTATCCTTATAAAGAATATAGATTTAAAGATTTATTTTTTAAAACTTTTAAGAGATTATCTATTAGTAAGATCTTGTACAGGTCTAGAAGCACCTTTATTTCTTTTCAAAAAGAAAGCCAAAATGATAATATTTGCAATTGGGTTAATAATTAAGTGTTTTGCTAAGCATGCCAGCCTGACTGGATGATTTACTGCATATTTATTATAAATCGAAGGTGCTACAGCAGCAATGAATGCTGGCTTAAGCTTAATACAAATTCAGGCTATCAGAGGTTGAGATTCAAAAACAGTTATGTTATACTTAAGAGCAGTATCTATAGCTAAAACAGATGCTTCTATATTAATGAGATTTTGATTTAAGCAGTTAAGCACCAAGTATAAGATAAATAAAAAAAAAGTGAAAGAAGCAGAATAATGTTACTTTTGCTCTAATAAACATAGATAGATATTATAAATTTCAAACCTTATTATGTGTAGTTTACTTGTTTTGTGGTCTATGATCCTCAGCAACAATCCTGTATTGTATTATGTCACAATTGTTGATGTTTGATGAATGATCATAAATATACTGCTTGTGAACAGAGTCACAAGGTGGCAATTTATCATGAGTCAGTCACATGATGCCTGCAGAAATTGTTATTGGGTAGAATGTAAATATAAACTTTAAATAAGTATATAAGTAGATTTAACTATTAGAGAGTGTTTTTCTACTCGACAGTATTAACTGTACCTTCTAATCCTCCTAAAAAAGAAAAAAAAAAGAGAGAGAAAGAGAAAAAAGAAAAAGGGAAGGGAAACAAGAAGTTCAAATGAAGAGCTGTTTGTGGCTTTAGTTGCAAGTCAGCAGACCAGAGGATGATAAAGTTTTGATAAGTTTTGATAAGTTATAAAAGACTATGCTAGATTGGCACATATATATGAAGTTCTGCAAAGCAAGCTCTATGATAAATATATAGAGAGCTTTCTGTGATTATACAGGACAGTAGACCAGAGAGAAACTATTAGGTATACAAATCTAATACAAAAAAAAAAAAAAAAGTAAGTAGCAGTTTATTTCAATCCTCAGTAACAGCTCGTTAATTGTGCAGTGTGACCACCAATTCTGTATTGTATTATGTAGCAATTATTGATGTCTGATAAATGATAATAAATAATATAACAGTTCCAATACATTGTATCATTCATAATAAAACCCTAACACTAAACCCAATACACACCTTGTAAAATCTATAAACTTCATTATTTGTTCAAGTTCTTGTTCACATGACTTACTTTACTTGTATTCATTGACCCAAAGTAACTGAAAGCCTTAATCACCCACTAGCCAAATCTAACCCCCTTTTTCCAAAAGATTACCTACTGTATGTTACCCAACATTTTGGATTGTGAAGCGACCGAGTCGCAATCTTCTAAACCCAACAATATTACATAATATAAAGAAGGTAATATATAAATTGGTATGGCCAATAGAAATTTGAAGAAAAATTAGTAAAATTGAAAAACAGTACATTAATTTAATATCATGTTCTTCTATAAAGTTTTAGCAAATTCCTTTTTTTTACTGTTAGACCCAGAACACGTGATCAATGAATCACCGATTTTGTCGTAAGATCATCATTACATGATCGTCTGTCATGATTTTGTCTCGGCTAAGAAGATCTCACCAAATTTGGAATCCCATGCTTATAATGATTATAATGCGTATAATGCATATGGGTGAGTACACAGCAAAACCATGCTTAGAGAAGTTCTAACGGAAATTGTGATTTTTGCTGAATTATATTCCCAAATGTGTGTTTTATCTATACTAAAAATTTTATTACGAATTACTATATTAAAATTTGGTTCAATACCTTTGCGCAGTTTTTTATCGATATTGATATTTTCATTCTAAATTTAGATTAAACCGTTAGTGTAATAATGAAATCATTGTTAATTTAAATTATGCAAGGGGGATGATATTATTGGTTTATAATAATAAAGATTTTTAACGTTTTTATTTGAGATAAATTTTTACTCATGTGGAGCGAAGCAAAACTCATCTTTATAAGGATCATGCACATATGGACGAATATCCTTATATAATTGCTTCTGACGTTTCAAGGATAAAGGTTTTAAAGGAATTGTATTTAATGATTGGTAAGGATCAAAATAAATATTATTCCGAATTGTGGCTTCCACTTTCGAACCATTAGATTCTAATGACATAAATATTTTTCCAGGTTTATCACTATAAAAATAAAAATGCCGAAATGCACGAATGCCATCATATTTAACAAAATGAGGTTCAAGAAATGTTTCAAAATCGTAATAATTCCATCCCATTTGATTTTTTAAATCATATCGAATTGCTATATTGCTTCCTTCTTTAGTCGACTCATTAACAATAGCTTCAACATGATCCATGCTCATAACATTGCATTTACGATATAGAGACTTAATTTTTCCGAAATATGCATCACAAATGAACTTAGTATGGCCAGGAACCATAAAATTAAGTTCAATTATGTCAAAACGTTTAATTATAGTAAGCCATGAATAAAACCAAAGAGTAAGATTGTTTTTATTTTGGCCACTACAATTATCACATGTGACTTTTAAGTGTTTTTGCGTAAAATTCCAATTGAGTAAACTATTATATACAAGGTTCAATATCGTATTAGCACCTTTATGTGTTTTCATTGGTAATTGATGCTCACCGATTATATAATTTCTTTGTATCGCAGGTTCTAAACAGGTATTTGTAACTCCAAAAACATGAATATTAAATGGCGATTTGAAAAATAAACCTTCAGGTTGTTGTGGTGAATACGGAATTGGTACGTTTTGAGCCCAATCATAACAAATATGCGCAATATTAAATTCTGGATTTCTACTCATGTCAATACTTTCATTATAGTGTTGACGTTCGATTGTTGCAGCTGCCCGATGAAGATCATATTTACCTTGAAATTTTTGTTTACTTTCAATATCCTTAACAACTCGGATTTTGATACGAAGCTGCTCACATCTATCACATAAATCTGACGCTTTAGTCATAAATCGAATATCAGGTGCAACTTCATGCCAAATTTGAATAAACGTTGTATAAGCTATAGTTTTAGGATTATCTTCTTTATTAGACTTAATAGTAGAAATATAATCTTCATATACGCTAGTGTATGTCATATCCGTTGGAAGAGAAATAATAGGCATAACATCGTTTTTCATATTTCGACCTGGTGACGGAAATCCATAAATATTTGCATAATTATGAAGGTAGTTATTAATATCTTGTTTCATTTTATTATCAATTACAACACGATCAGGTCGAATTGAAGTACGTCCTATGTTGCCATGAATTATTTCTACTATTCCATTATTTTTAATATGTGACTTGATTCGATCAAGTCGACATGAAGAAATTCCAGTTAATTTTAAATAAGCGGTTAAACACATAATATGATGGGCATCATAACGATACTGATATTTAATACGATTATCTGTTATCAAATTATCAGATTCTTGTAGTTTATTATATGCAAATGACGCAAGTTGTCCCATGATCCAGGTATCTAAATTATTATGAGACATATCATGACATTCTTCTTGCCTTTTAAAAAAATAATAAAAACCTATTTTTTCATAACAGGTTTTTTTTTTGGTTTTACTTTTTCTACAGGTACATTCTTTTTTTTGCCAGAATTCCCATAATTCTTGAACATTTTGACGGATAATATCATTTGTTTCATCATATTCTTCCATTCCTAGTTCTGTAAAAGAAGGCGCGATATCATTTTGTTCTTCATCCATATTTTGTATTAAATTAACGGTTCTTAAAAAATTACATTTTATATCATAACAAATTTTACTCTTAATACGTATTAATGAACAGAAAAGTACATATTAGCATTACCATTATTGTTATATTAACAATTACTATTATTACTGCTAACAATTAACAGTAGTATATGTATGTTAGCGTAACACTGCAGTTTCTAATTTTAGCTTCAATATTAAAAATTGATTGAACATCGATATTTCCATAAAAAAAAATCGGCTCTAAGCATGGTTTTGCTGTGTACTCACCCATATATTGATTATAATCAGTATAATCAATATATACGATATAAGCGCTATCATCATTATAAGTGTGATAATGAATATCGGCACCCTAACAATAGATAGAATTTTGCTTATAAATAACCTGTAATTCCGTCCTAATAAGAGGGCGGATTTGAACATAAGAAATTAATAAACAACTTACCTTGCATACATCAAATAAAGGTTCTTCTACGAGTGACTGTAGAGAACCATCATCATAATAAAATACTTACCCATAATATTAATAAATCCCACCCCTGTTAGCCTAGTATTCCCGAAGTAGTGTGGAATACTGCAATTCTAGAATAGTAGAGTGATAGTCTCGACGTAGTGTAGACTATCCAGGATAAGCCAGACCCGAATCGACATCGCTCGCCAAATCTACACGCCTCTTTCGACCGAAAACCGTCCGAACGTTACACGAAGCCGACCTTCGAATTGCGACAGACTCGCCGAATTAGGACCTCTCATTACATATTGGTTTGATCTGGCATATTTGTACTATCTGAGAACGTAAAAATACAATTCCTGATAGACTAAGAAAATTTTTTTACTTGAATACTGCTCCTGATAGGGTTCTAAAACGAAGCATGATTCTAGCTTTTTTCGTATACTTCACTATAGTAGTATGGTACTTTTAGGAACCCTATAGGAAATAGTACTGACGATCCATCGGGAACAATATCTTTGCATTAGCAAAAACCAAAAAATGATATTTTTAAAAAAATACTTAAATTTAGTAAATTGCTAATTATAAGTTGGTTTATTACATGAATAATCTACTAGAAAATATTGGATCTCTATAAATGTGACTTGTTTTTAATAGTTTGATTTATTGATTATCAATTTATCATGGCAATAACAAATTTATCAAAAAAATTATAAAAAGAAAAAATAATGAAACCAGGTATAATATATATGTCGTACGTTGGAATGGAATTTAGAATTCACCTGGGTTGATTCCAAAGAAACATAAGTTATAATAAAATTCTAAAATATACATAGTAATTAAAGAATTCCAATTTAACTTACGATAAAATTAAGTGTATTTGAGTGTCGCTAAAAGAAAACCCGAAAATTTAAATATAAGTCATATTTAAATTTTCGGGTTTTCTTTTAGCGACACTCATTTTATCGAGTGCTTTGTTTTGGAATTTAATCGGTTTAAAATAAGATTTATCTATTTTTGGAAACTTATTAGAGCCTAACGGAAAAAATTAATTAAAATTATACTAATCCTAATAATACCAGATTTGTATCCAAGTTTATATGTATAATTCTTCAAACTTCAAGGATCTTGCAGGGGAGCAGCTTTCTATTGTTGTGCTTGTATTTACTAGATCGTGTAAAACCTTAACACAAAAATCAAAGCCATCACGAGTTTAAGTTGACTATTGGCCAATTTTTTGCCAAGATATTTAGACAAAATTCCTCGAATTCATTATGAGAAAAAAATGAATAATCTTGAAATTCGGGCATTGGATAGAGTTTTGTAAAAACGAAAAAGTGAAATAAGAGAAAAAAAGTAGTAAAAAATTTATATTTTATCTTGACAATTTATCATGACGATATGATTTAATTATTTAATTATTGTTACATTAATTGATTACATTCAATGCAGTATTAAATTTAAAATCAAATTTAGAATCAACTTGAGTTGGTTTTAAATTTCGTATCAACTTGGGAATTCCATTCCAGCTTAAGTGGATTCTAAACCTACAATAATTCCATTTCGACATAAACCATTTAATTTTCATATAAAATTAAAAAATTTATTTATTTGTAACTTGATGGTAAGAGCAAAAATATATAATCTACAATATAATGTTTTCAAGTGTGTAATACAGACATTTATTTACTAATATCTTTTTTGGTTATAAACTAGAAATTAAGTTTAATCACCTATCCAATTAATAATTGGATATAAAAGGCAGTATAATAATTTTGTGGTATTTTTTATTTTAAATTAGAAAAAAATTTAAATTTAATCCATATTGACTTTTATAATGTAATAGAAGAACTTAGTAATGATTGTTGATAAAATGTTTATCATGTCACTTATCTTGTAAAACTTTTATATTTAGCGAAGTCTTAATTTCATTAATAAATAACATAATAAGTAAGTTGTTTCACAATTAGATATGTCCTTTATATTAAATATGTCAATTTCAATATCCATATCAATGTACAACCCGGCACTGCATTTATTAGGTGTCGCTTTGTGCTAGATGGAAGGACCTAGATACAGGCTCAGTCTGTATAAGATAAGCTAAGCAAGTACTAAAGTACCAAAGTATTGGTAAATTTACAGTTGTATATTATGTGGTAATTAAATTCAGATAGATTTATGAATAAAAAGGATTTTGGACTCATAATGAGTCCACATTTATATTTAACTGAACTGAAAACTCTAGGCATTTCACTATTAAGCACTATACACGTATTAAGCCATATCAGTGTTTCATGCAGATTAAGCAAAAAGAGGAAATTTCATCGATATCTTTTTATCGTTTTATACGAAAACAAAAAAATGAAGTTAGAGGCCAGAATTATTTGCAAATTTTGCCAAATAATCCCAATTATTTTAATAATATTCATATTCAAATTATAAACTTATGAAAATAGCCATTTAAAAACTGTTCTTTTTTTAAAAAAAAAAAAATATGGGAAACGAAATCTATTTAAAACTATTTACCTTCTATCGGATATTTTACTCAAAATATATAGGGATGAGACCAAATTTATCTGTAATGGATACAGACAACCATTTTGTTAACAATATACGTTAATACCAAATTACACATAAATAACATCAATACTACATATAATCGTGCCAACCCTAACCTAAATGCACTCTTACTTTCTGTGCCAGATTATATCGATCATTAGCCTAGATTGATCGACATCGGCCCATATTAAGCTAATTTTGAGGTTAGCATTAGGTTAGGGTAGATGATGATTTAGAGTAATACTTATTACTGAAATTATGGAGTTTTTTTATTATAGCATTTCATAGCGGTCAGGTGAAATGTCCAATGATCTGCATATACGTATACTATGTAATTTGGATTGATAAGATTGATAACATCTGAA
>CAJVQA010006196.1:0-15180 GCA_910591915.1 Cetraspora pellucida
CGAGTGATGCTGGGCTTGGTAGTTAAGAATATTTATGTAATTGCAAATGTAATTTCAAAATCTTAATAAAGCACTAGTGTGACTGCTTAAGGAAAAAAAAAAAATTAGTTGCTAAAACCTTTCAGTTACTTAGTAATTAAATAGTCACTTAGTTGCTTAGTCACTTAATGCTTAGTCACTTAGTTATTTAATCACTTAGTCACTTGGTTGCTTAGCTCACAGATATATAAACTCTACTAAATTTCTCAAGTATAATTAAGCAACAGACACATCACTTCTCTTTAGTATTGTAAACACATCTTGGAATTCTTTAGAAACAGAAATCTAAAAATAGTCTTTTTTGTTATTACTTTAATAAATAGCTTTTGACTATACATTGTATTGATATTTCTCCTTTAGAGTAATTCTTACAAGCAAGGTTTATCTCTTCTTAATAAAATTAAGTAAAGTTATTAGTATTGCATTACTTTTTTTGAACTGTCTCAAAGAAGAGTATAGTTTCTTGACAATATCTAATAGAAGCTATACTTCTTACTTGAACATCACATATATCTGTAAGAGATTCTCTGTGCTATATCATTATTATAGTATGAAAATTAAAAAGTCTTTTACCTATAACATTTGGTGTCTTTTAGCAGAAAGGTTAAATTTTTAGAGAAAACAAATCACTTCAGACAAAATATTTCTAAATGTATTAGAAAAGTTATCCTAGCAAGAGATCTGAATGAGTATTAGTTATCTTGGCAAAAGACTCAAATAAGTATAGTTATTCTGACAAAAGACTCAGATGAGTATTAGTTATCTTAACAAAAGATTTGAATGAGTATAGTTATCTCAGCAAGAGACCTGAACAAGTATTAGTTATCTTGGCAAGAAACCCAAACAAGTATTAGTTATCTTGGCAGAGTTTCAAATGTAGATACACCTTACCTTTTATAGTTCACATTACTGCTGAACTCTACAATAAGAACATCCAAAGCTATCAACAAGCATATTTAACTGGATCTCATCTTGCAGTAGATGTACTTTAAGCACAGCATTCAGATCTATCTTGTTTCCAATATTACTTTTCTTGACATACTAGCTCTCACTCAGATTTTAGATAATTTTGGACTTGGTACCAAACCAATTTTGCAGCTTAACATTATTTCTCTCAAACTTAGGACAACTTTATCATCTTTATTACTCTATATCCAAACCAAATTATACTTCACTTTTGCATTAGAGATATTATTTTTAGTTGTTGATACTAACAAGATATTGATGATCCTAGAACAATTGCTTTAACTCTAGTTAGAAAATATACTGACATCTTCCAACTTCCTACCTTATTTTTTGAATATCAAAACACTTTTGACCTTTATCTTAACACTTTTCTAAGTTTAATTTTGAAGAACCAGAAGAATTTAGTCAACATCTTGGAAGCTCTATACTATCACCTATTACTAATATTACTTTTACTGATAATATTCCCTTTTTATGTAACTCAGAAGATAGCTTAGTTTCTTATAATAAATTAGTTACATCTACTGAGCTCTCTGAAAGTTATTACACTTCTAATTGGACTCCACAAATACCTCTGTTACTTACTGACAATTTAGAAACAGAAGAATATATTACTGCTTCTGTAGATCTTACAGAAACCTCTAGCTCAAATCATACTTCTACTAACTTATCTCAACAAACTCTTGAAGATAGTCCTCCTTCTTCACTTCTATCTCAACTTGCTATTTTCTATCTTAATCTATTACTATTCAATTTCAAACTATTGTTATTCAACTTTAATCTCAACTTCTTTTTCCACTTTCACCTATTCTTAATAACCTTTTTGACTTATCAGATAACTTTAAGACAGAACCTTTAAATAAACAATAACCAATGATTTTGAAAAAAAACAATTTGATAGTAGGTTTTCACATGGCACAACAAGCTTTACAAGATGTTGCACAAGCTATGGCTAATCTTACTAATGCTCTAAATAGAAATGAAAAAGCTCTTATAAAGGCTGACTTCTTTTATGATAATGAAACTTAAGATCTAGAACAATGGCTCAAAGATTTTCAAAGAGCCACTACTACTAACAAGTAAGATGCTGCTTAAAAATTAGAATTAACCTCTGTATACTTAAAAGGAATTGCATTGATTGGTGATTAAGTCTTAACTTTGCACTAAATGCTTTTGATGATAATGTTAACCAAAACAGAAGCTATAAACATCTTTTTAGGCTTTACTTCCATACATTTAAACAAAAAGCTATTTGGCAGAAACAGCTTTTTGATATCAAATAAGACCCAGACACAGTAGATGCCTATGTCAATCATTTTAGACAATTAAAAAAATAAGTTAATTCTGGTAATGCTTTTCCTGCTAACTTCACCAAACAATTATTTATTTAAAGACTACACTCTAAATTTTTTATCAATGTGCAAGCTAGTAAACCTGCTAATCTAAATGCTGCTATTACTATTACAAAATAATGAAAAACTAAATGTATAATAGTTGCTAGCACTATTACAAAAACAGACCAAGCTATTAAACAATTAACAGATCAGATTGCCAAACTTAGTATCAACTTGACACAGCAACAGAACTACTTTAACCTCAATTTGCTAACTATGCAGCTACACCTAACCCTAATAGATCTCAAGTCAAAGATTCATATTACTGTTATTATTGTAGATATACAAGACATTTTATTGCTAAATATAGAACCAAATAAACTGAACAACAATTCAACCAAAGAGATAACTATAAAAGAAATAATAGATGTAACCAAAAATCTTGCTCTCAAAGTTATAACAGATCTTATTATTAAAATTCTTCTAAAAAAAGAGAAAACTTTAGAGAAAGAAGCAAATACTCAAACTTCTATAATAGTGATAGAAGAAGAACTAGTTTTCACTTATCTTTACTCTATTATAAAGATATTAACTATCTTGGCTACAAAGATTCTTTTTCTACTTTTCCTGTTACAACATCTAAGAAATGAAAACAATTCTTTGACAACCCTTCTATTTGTACAGCTATGTTCACATATTTGTATAAAAAAGCTAAAAATGCTAATCTAATCTAATCATCTACCCATACTACTTCTGTAAAATGCAACATTCAACTCAAAAACAGACTCTACCAAGCTATTATTAATAATAGTGCTGCTATTAGTATAATTACTTATTAGACTGTTAAAGAATTAGGATTTAAAATCGAACAAGCCTTTATTAGCTGAATTGTCACAGCAACTGGTACTTCTACATGCTCTTTAAAAATTATCAAGAACCTTCTAGTAGAAATTGAAGGAATGACTATTCCAATTATTGTTAAAGTTGTTCCTGCTACCTTTTACTCTTTTCTTCTTGGTAATGACTGGTTTAAGAAAGTTGATGCTAGTTATAACTAGAAGAATGATTGTTATTTATTTAAGTAGAATAACAAAAAGGTTTCAGTATCAACAATCTATAAAAGTAATCATGCCTTATTTGCCCAATCAACAGTAACAGACCTAAAAAAGCTTGACCTCTATAAGCAAGAATTCCTTATACCTATAAAGCATACACTGCTTGACTAATCTCAAAAACAAACAATAAAGGATGGACCATTTACCAACCTTGATAATGAACCCAAACTGTCTTATCTTATGTATATAACAACTTTAAATTCTCTAACTACCTTTTTGCTAACTGCTCTTAAAATATCTGCAACCAATGCTATTATAAAGGATATATTGCTGTTCACTGTTAATTACAAGCCTCTTAAAAAGAAACTTGCAAGAATTGCCAAAGTTTCAAACACCTCTATTAACAATGCCCTGAAAATATTTGTTACAAATGCAACTCAATAAGACATATTGCTGTTGATTATTACTTAGCTCCTCTTAAGCATCAGAATCAGACCTACCAATATAGATGCAATTCTAATAAAGTTGAAGCCCAAAGACAATACTATCATAGCAATTGTTGTATCTATCATTGCTGCCATTGCAAGAACCCTCAAAGATCAGAAACTCTACAAAAATTAGATAAAGTTTTTGTTTGTAAAGGTTGCTATACTGACTTCTATCAAAGTTTTAATTAAGATAATCCCAAAAGCCAGTACTATTATACCCAAGATAATGGATATGAAACTTTGGTCAAATGCAAATTATACAAACATGTTGAATTCAGATACAGAATGCATAATTTAGAAAGTATTACAGAAGAACTATGGTTTTGTAAACTTAAACATTTATATGCTTACAAAGCTAGTACAGATGTCCTCTACAACCCTAATTATAACTCATGAACCCAAATCAGACACTATACTGAGTTAACCAAAAGTGCTAAATCTCAGTATAAAATGAATCAAACTCTTATCTTCTGTTTTGCTAAAGTCTATTTGCAAAAAACAGATCTTACTATCACTGAAGCATTAGAATCCCAAGTAAATGACCAAATAAATCAACTCTGAATATATAAAAAAATGAACCTTATTCTACAAGCTAAACAAGCTGTCCTTAATGAAGAAGAAGAGCAACTTCTTCAACAAATTTTGGCTGAGTCTTTTGATATTAGTTATCCAGAATTAGATCATCAGCTTGCTATTGCTAACATTCATTAATAGTTTAGTGCTTCTGTTGACCTTTGCAAGAAATGCTTATATAATAAGCATCAAGATGAATTGGATATCTACCAAGAGTATTGCCAAAACTGTGCTTCTCTACCAGTTCCTATCTATAAACCTACTATACTAGAACTAGTAGACCCTCTGCTCAGCTTCATTAATGCAATCTTACCAGAACCAGACCTTTTGCAATCACAAGTTGTACAACTATAACAACATGTTGAAACTCAAAACAAACTTATTCTACAGCTTTAACAAAAGATAAAAAAGTTAGAAAGATTTATCCAGACCTTCATACAAGTATTTTAACAAAATGCCCAGACCACTCAACAATGATATACTTCACTTGTTTAAGAATAGGAAAAGTCAAATTTTAGATTATTCCAGGCAGGATAAAAAACTACCTATTGAACCAAACAATGTATATTAAGTCTTTACAATTAACACTATAATCCTTTATAAAGAATATAGTGTTAGTTCAAAACTATCTAAATTAAACATTAGACCTTTAGATGCTAAACAAGAAAAACAATTTAGCCAGCTGCTAATAGAGTTCTCAAATCTTTTTGCACAAGATACAACAAAATTAGGATGCACTGATCTTGTAACTTATCAAATCTATACAAAAAAAAGATCTTCTATTCGATTTCAACCTTACTTTTCTTCTTTTATGAAACAGACATTTATTAAAGAAGAAATTTAATGAATGCTTGATAATGAACTTATATGACTCTTTTCTAGCCTCTAGACCTCATCAGTTGTATTAGTTTAAAAGAAAAATAGCAAATTATGATTCTGTATTAACTATCATAAACTTAATAGTATTACTAAGAAAGATGCCTATCCCTTATCTTGCATTGATAAAATGCTTAACATCTTAAAAAGATCCAACTATACTTGACCTTACAAATGGATATTGGCAAGTTGCTATGTATCTTGTAGATAAAGAAAAGACTGCTTTTGTAACTCGATATAGTATATATAAGTTTAATGTAATGCCTTTTAGACTATATAATGCACTTGCAATCTTTTAACAATTAATGAATAAAGTATATCAAGACATTGCATTGAAATTTGTAGTAGTCTACCTTGATAATACCATAGTATACTTCAAGACTTTTGATGAACATTTAGAACATTTACAACAAACTTTTATTAGAATCAGAAAAGCCAGCTTACATTAAACTTAGAAAAGTATAATTTTTGAATGCAAAGTTTACTATTCTTAGAACATATAGTTATCTTAATTGAAATAGTACCTGATCCTTAAAAGATAGAAGCTGTCCAGAAGATTCAACTATCTAATAATGTAATCTAACTATGTTTATTCTTAGGATTAGTAGATTACTACTAACAGTTTATTTATAACTTTTCTAAATTAGCACAGCTTTTAAACCAGCTATTATATAAAGAAACTCCTTATATATAGAATGAATTACAATAGGAAGCTTTTGAAGAATTGAAACAGAAACTTATCACAGCCTCTATATTAAAGTATTCTGACTTTAACAAACTATTTATCTTAGCTACTGATGCCTCTTATCATGAATTCAGAGCTACTCTTAGTTAATTGAATAGAAATAGAAAAGAATACCATATAGCCTATGCAAGTAAAAGTTTAACTAAGAGAAAAGTCAATTATGATACCACTGAACTTGAATGTGCTACTATTGTATAGGCTATTAAATATTTTTATAAATATCTTGAAACTGCCAAATTCATTCTTATTACTGACCCTTCTGCTCTCAAGTAGTTACAATCTGCTGAACCTAAAGGATACTTAGAATAATAAATTCTAAAACTCCAACCCTATAACTTTGAAATTATTTATAAACCAGAAAAAGTTCACTCCAATGTAGATGCTTTATCTCGACTTCGGATACAGACCTTATACTAAAACCCTTTCTCATGAATTTGAACCTTTATTATAATTTATATAATTATATAGAATCAGACAAGTTATCTAACTCTTTATCTTAGAAACAGATTAAACAAATACAATATTATGCTAGATATTTTATTACTAAAAAAGGACTATTTTATAAAAAAAACAAAAAAAAATCCTAGTACCTTCTTCATGTTATCAAATAGAATAAAGTAGAATCTGTTCTGTATATGATGCATAAACATTCTACTGCAGAACACTTAGAAACAGATGCTATATACTATAAAATAGCTGAATAATATTATTAGAACCAAATGTATCAAGATATATAAGAATATGTTAGAACATATAAAAAGTGCTAAAAGAGACTAAAAGGCAAACAAACTGAACCTTTTCATTCTATCCAAATAGAATAAGCTTTTGAACAAATTGAAAGTGACTTTGTAGGACCTTTACCAATTATTAAACAAAATAATCAATATAACATTGTTGTTACTAATTATTTAACAAGATGACCAGAAGCCTGTGATGTACCTAATGCCAGAGCAAATACCTTAGCTCAGTTTATTTTTAAAGAAATTATTTGTCAACATTGAATATCAACAATTATTCTCTCTAATCAAGAAAAAAATTTTATTAGTGAAACTGTTTACATTTTATATAAAAAGTTTCTTATCAAACATAAGTTCTTTTTACTATACTATCTACAGATGAATAGAATAGTTGAATATCTTAATCAAACTTTATGTAAATCACTTACTAAAGTAAAAAAAGATAATAACTGAGACTTACATATACTTGCTATACTGCTTGCTTATTGAACAAAGAAGCATGCTATAACTAAATATACTTCTTTTCAGCTTGTATACAGATAACAAGCTGTTCTTTCAATTGAAGCTTTACTACTTGTTGAACTCCATAAAGAAACAGAATACAGCTTACAAAATGGCATATTACACTGAGCATTTAAGCTTATTGACAAGTTATCTGAATTGCAGAATGATGTAAGAAAAAAGACCAATGAATCGCAACAGAAACAAAAAGAATACTTTGATGCCAAAATCCATTATAAAACATTCAAAATTGGTAACAAAATATAGATAATTAGAAAAGATATAAAACATTTTTGATTAGCTAAATTCGAAGATAAAAGAACTGGACCTTATATTATTTAAGAAAAATTAAACAATGATGCCTATAAACTTTGTAACAACAAAGAAAATATTGCAAAAGTACTATAATAGTGATTGTCACTAAATATTATGAAAAACAAACTTGGGAACCTTTTGTTTTTATTGAATAACTGGTATTTCTGGAAGAAATTTCTAAAATCAGAGAAAAAGACAACAATATTACACAAATTTTTTAATATTACAATTTATTCGAAGATTGTAATACTTGAAAATTTATATAAACATCTTTAAATTGTACAAATTTTCCTAAAAATAGAATTCTTAAAACTACAACCAGAAACATTAATTGCTTTAAACAACTTTCTCCAAATCTGAAAACAGAACTCTGCATCTCAAAATTACTTAAATATATTATCTCAAAATATTATTCTTTAGAATGATAAAGAACTAAAAAAAGTTATCAACTTAAACCTTATAATAGAAGCTTCTGTAGAATTCAATATTAATGAATTTCTACAATTAAAAGAAATACAACCTTCTCTAATTGAAACTTCACTTAATGAAGTATTTATAGAGTTAGAAAATAATAATACTAACTATCTAATTCAAATAATAAATAATTTGAAACAAACACTAGTGTCAACAACTTGAAGTATAACCAATTCTTTTTCTAAAAGAACATAGAAAGAACAAGTTAATTAAATCTTAAAATTCTTATCCACTCCTGGATGTACTTGACATAACTTTAACAAGAAAATTGAAACTTACTATTATTTAGAACAAATAATTTCTAAGTCCAATAATCCTTTAGAGATTAAAGACCTTATCCAGAATGCTTAAATAACAAGAAAAGCAAAAAATACTTGAAAAGATGCTCTCAGAATATATAAAGTTCTAAAATTACAACTAAGAGAAATAATCTTACAGTTGAAATATGTAACTGCAATGTATATTATCAAGTTGCTAGATGATAAGTATATTCAACTTCTCAAATCAATTAAACATAGAATTTACAGAGTAAATTTTTAAAAGAAGCAGAAATGTTATAGAATAAATTATTATTATTTTATTATTATTAGTTATTATTATTATTTTATTATTATTATTTAATATTAGTTATTTCATTATTGTATTATTATTATTATTACTAGTAGTTGCTAGAACTTTCTGGTCAATTAGTAATTGCTTAGTCACTTAGTTGCCTAGCTGCTTAGTTACTTAGTCACCTAGCTGCTTAGTTACTTAGTTGCTTAGTAATTAGTTACTTAGTAATTATTAGTTATTAGTTGCTAAAACCTTTTGGTTATTTAGTAATCGAGTAGTCACTTAGTCACTTAGTCACTTAATTACTTAATTGCTTAGTTACTTGGCTGCTTAGCTGCTTAGCTCACAGATATATAAATCCTGCTAAATTCCTTAAGTGTGATTAAGCAACAGACATTTCTCTTCTCTTTAATATTATAAACACATCTTGGGATTTTTTAAAAAAAGAAATCTAAGAATAGCCCTTCTTGTTATTACTTTAATAAATAGCTTTTGACTATAAACTGTATTGATACTTCCTTTCTAAGGTAATTTTTACAGTCAAGGTTTATCTTCTTCTAATAAAATAAAGTAAAGTTATTAGTATTGCATTACCTTTTCCAAACTGTCTCAGAGAAAGGTATAGTTTCTTAACAAGTCTAACAGAAGCTATACTTCCCTCTTAGATGTTGTATATATCTATAAGAGATTCTTTGTATTGTATTATTATTATAGTATAAAAATTAAAAAGACTTTCACCTATAATATTGTGATTACTAATTTTTTCATAGAGTTGCTCTAATTAACTAAAATTTAAAATCTGCATTTTTGAACAATGAATTTTTAACAATTTATTCTTCTATTAACTGTAATAACTATTTAATTGTATTGCTTTAAACAACATATCGATTACTAGCTAATAGTATTGAGAAACCCTTAATAACTAGTTATTCATCACTCTTAGAAATTAGATAACTAATCACTTAGTTCTAATTATGTGATAATTTAAATTTAATAAGTAATTATATTAGTGAATTTGCAATAGAGTTATCAAATTATTGTAATTTTATGTAATTTTTGTAAAATTTTGCTTCAGTAAGGAAGCTGACAGAAATCAAGTAATTTAACTTTACTAAAAGGCTACCTCCATCTACACACACCTGATATATTAATCAACCAATCAAATTTTTCTTATCTATTATATAAAAATTTCTTAATAAGTATAAATATTATAACACATATAGATAAAGAGTAAAACATAATAAATTATAACTTGTTAAACTTGCATATTTATACTAATACAGTCAACTCTTGACATACCAAACTGCATATTCTGAAAGATCTTGTTTGGTATAGAGTAAATTCATTATATAATTTATATTCTCTATACCAAACAGTTTGGTATATAGAGCTAACCAATAAAATTTGTATATAAACAAGTTTGTTTCAGAAAATCTTTAAAAATTTTTGCCTTGTTCTTACATTTTCTTCTCAAAATATTTCAGATTTCATGACTTCTCAGATATATACATTTGCAAAGTTTTATGATAGTTTATTATATTACATATATATACATAGTTCTAAATTAATAAAAAAGAGTTCAGATGCAATATATAAAGTTTTACTATTTGAGTTTGGTACAATCAGTCTAAATTATTATAAAAAAATTTGTTCTGTCTGATCTGGTTTGCTAAATCCTGATTTCGGTATAGGCAGATTCAGTATATCCAGAATCAACTATATATGGCTATACTTACTTCGTTTATCAGTATACAAAAAATTTTGCATTTTTTAATTGTTAAATTAATCTTGTATTTGCCTGTTATGCAGCTGTATTAAAATCAATACATTATTTTATTGAGTTTATACATAGTATTACTATGTATATACAAAATAAAATGCTTTATTATCCAAATATAGTAAAAAATAAAGTCTTAATTGCAAATCATTTACTTAATATATAGCACCACAGACAGAGATGTAATGATAAATTTGAGTTAAAATTCCAACAAAATTAAACCAGAGCCATAGATAATATTACTTAATGTGACTATTGAGATTATTTTGTTGAGGTTTTGACCCAAATTCAATAATGATAACCTGTATCTTTGTCCAAATCCTCTATATTGCATATTATTATTGTCATTATAGCTCTTATGATTTCACATCATTATACAATCAGTATTTGACACAATCAGCAAAAAGCTTGATATAAAATACCTGATAAAGCCAAATATCTAAAATTGCTATATAAATACATGCATATATATATGCTAAGATCTTTAGTCTTATTTAAAATAAAGTTTAAGAACTAGTAAAGATACAAAAAAAATATTAAATCCTTATAAATAATACTGTATAAATGTGAAATAACTCTTAGGCATTATTTTAAACTTAGGTCTTTCAAAAATAGCTTACATGACCTCGAATTAGTGCCCATGGAGATCACAAATTAATGCACATCTTAACGTAGCATATAATTTATCGTGATATACAATCGATCCTCCATAAGTGCAACTACAAAATAACATGCAAACGGGTATTATTTTGCATTTATATAGTAATAGTTAAATTAAGGAGATCATGTGATTATTCAAGTTCAAAAAAGAAAGAATAATAACTCATAGTTAATTAAAATTCATGCATTTAAAATAAGAAAATAAGAAAAACTAACCAGTATTAAGCCTTCAAAAGACTATTTATATAAATTTAGAAGAATCTTAAATGTACTTGCATTAAAATATATTGTTTAATAAATTCGTGAAGCCACATGTTACTATCGAAAAAAAATTAAAATATATTAATAATATTGCATAATTTTTTTAAAGAATTGCAATATATTAGCTAATAAAAACTTCTGAATCTTGAATAAATATTAAAAATTGAAAATTTGATAAATAAATCTATTTTACAGACTAGCAAAAGCAAAAATTAAAAAATAAATAAAAATAAAATAAAAAAAATAAAGAATGCAAAGGTTTTTAAGTACTTTTAAGTATGATAAAAAATATATTTTTAAAAATCCTTCAAACTTATATAAAAATTTTTGCAATGCATATATTTATCATATGGCGATTTCAATAAATAAACCTTTTTTTAAAAAACAAGACATTTTTATAAAAGTGCAAAATAAATAGAAAACTGTAAAAAGTTTAGATAAAGGCATTATCGAATATAAAATAGATGGTTACCTAAAAGCCCCTCTTCAACCTATTCAATATGTATCTTTTCTATCTATACTATCTTCAACAAATCAATTTATAACTGCAGATGAAGCTAGTTCCTTACCTGTATCGATAATAGAATTAGAAGAACTGCCTCCAAATATAACAGTTCAAAGAAGTTCATTAAAAAAGCAAAATATTGCTAAAGATTGGCTTGATGAACTAAATTTATTACTTAACATTGCATATAATCCTGAAAGAAGGCATGATTTCTTGGTTCAAATTATTGAAACAAAAAGAGAAATTGAAGCTAAGAAAAAAGAAAGACAAAAATTACAGAAACATGCCACTGCTCAAGTCAAAAGTCAAGAAAAAAAATGAAGAGTTTTGGAAGAAAAAAGAGAAGTTGTTAGATATAACATACCCAGGTGACCATCTTTTCTTCTTTTAAATCATGAACTTTCTGAACAGTTACATTCATGTATTAAATTCAGTAGTGCTGCTAAAAAAAAACAAAAAGAAGTTATTAAAGTATGCACAATTTCTCACTTAAAAAAAGAAATAGAAAAAAGATATCAGGTCTATATGTCATATATCTGTTTAAATACATATATGTGGCCTAGACGAATTGATTCATTATAATCTAAAAGACACCACCATCCTATGTCAATTCAAGTAAACTCTGTGTTAAGGAATGAAATGCTAGAACATATTGATGAACATTATTATTTATATATAATTAAAGGTGCCAAACAGTTCGCATATTCTTTTGCTTCTTATTCTGTAATTATATCACAGGATAATAAAACAAAAGTCTCCCTAAGTATCCTGGCTGTTGGTAGAACATTTAAGACTTTACAAACTGTCCAAGAACTAGTAACTATATCTGATCATGACTTTTTAAAAGGGAAAAGCCAAAAATTAATTCCTTCAGTTTACCTTACAATTAATATAAACAATTCTGATAATTCATTACATAATGGTCAACTATTAATTTTTATTTGCTTACAGTAGTCTTTTAATACATCATTCTTAACTCACATGGCTGACCTATTATCTATGATGAAAAATCTTGTTCTAAATGAAGCATTAAAGTATGAAGATAAGGTTAAGCCAATTCTGGTCTTGTTAGTAGACAGCAGTCCTAATGAAAACTTTAGACATCTAAAATACTGTAAATTATTTTTGAAACTAAATTTAGATTATTTTACTATTCAGACTTATGCCTTGAGACAGTCTGCCTATAATCCAGTAGAGCATAGTATGTCAACTCTTTCAGGGAAGTTGGCAGGTATTGTTTTGCCTATTGACCATTTTGGCTCTCATCTTGATTCTAGTGATAATGTTATAAATAGTGAGTTGGCAAACCAAAACTTTCATTATACTGGTGAAAGATTGTATAATATTTGGTGATGAGACTATATTTATGGAAAAGAAGTATTAGTTGAATATGTTAATCAAGAAGCTAATATTTTTAGTGAAGTTTCAAGTATATCTTGGAGCTGGATAGAAAATTATTGTTAAATATATCATTACTCTTTGAATATTAGGAAATGCAAAGACCTTATATGTTGTTCTGTGTAGAAAGCTAAAGAAGCATATGCCTTGTTAGATGAAAATAATGGATTTTTACTATCAGCTACTAAATGTCGAGATGGTCATTTTCTTAACCCTATACATATACTCCAATATATGGAGCAAACAAAACTTCCAGGCTATAATCAACACTGTTCTTCTATCTTTTCTAAATTATACTCATGATTAGTTTGTTCTATCTGTAATCAATACTTTCCTACTCTATTCTTTCTTGCTCAGTATAAAAAATTGAAATATTTTTCTTGCTGGGGCAGAAAATCCAAACCTCAGGCAGCAACCATGGAGTGTCTTTCTAATTTTGCTCTGGGTGAAAAAATGATGATAGGTGTTTTTATTTCAAGCTTTTTTTCTGATATTGAATAATAAATAAATTGAGTTTAAAAGAAATATTCAAAAAAAATAAAGGCAGTAAAGGATAAAATCATACTTTAATCCTCTGTGTTCAAAAGTTAAATGTCAAAATACTGAAATTTTTATTAATTTTTACAAAAGATAAAAGTTAAAAGCTTAGAGAGATTATTTCTATGTTAAAGCAGTACATTTTACAAAAAATCTAATGTCATTTTGACCAAGCCACAACTTACTATTACTGTTTTTTTATATTCTTACAAAGTAAAAGTAGCTTTATACATAGAAGGATTAAAATTTGAAAATGTATCTTGTATTTGCTTCTATTGCTTATTTACATATACATGTCGAAATAAATCACCCAAGTTGAATCGAAATATTAATAGCTAAGTTAATTCTAAATTCATCACTCTATTTAACTATATATTCAAGTATGCACATTACACAAAGCTATTTATGCATTTAGTCTAGCTATATATTCTATAAGCATGCATGCATTGCAAAGCTATTTATGCAATATCTAGTTATATATTCTATGTATGTACAAGCACAATTATATATTACTTACTTTGGAATTGATTTTAATATATATATATACAATATATATTTAGTTAGATATATATATATATATATATGCTATATAAAAATATATATATATTATATAGATCTGATATTTTAGTTAACCTACCCACCTACTAAAAAATCAGCTGATTTCTGTCAGGTTCCTAATATGTTTTTTATATAATTTGTAAAAAATATAATTATATGCTTATATGATTGCTGAATTATATATATAGTTTACTCTGAAAGTTTAAATAGTTATACTAAAACATAATGCATAAAAAAATCAAAAAGTTAATAACAATTATATAAATATAATTTTATGCTAATGAATGTTTTATTTTTTTTATATTTCTGTATAACTGTCTTAAACTTTTGAAGGCTTGATTTTGTTAGTGAACTTTATGCAGAATCTACTTTAGTTCAATAATGCCAGTTAAGTTTTTATAATGCTGATACTATATATTACATATAAAATTTATATGAAATCTTTGTTATCAAAACTTACTTGCAATTACATATATTAAAAGTTTGTAAAATGTAATTTTTAATTCTAATTTGTAGTCTAATAAATATAAGATCCAATTAGATGTAATTTTGGTCAAAATTGTTAATCACTTGATCAAATCTAAAGTATCGACAGTTTTGATTAAAGTTATAATTAATATTAGTAAATTTTGGTAATTTTGGTAATAATTCATAAAATTTGATCTAATTATTTATGTAATATTGAGAAATTACCGGTATTCAATATTAAAAATAAAGTAATGTTATTTATATTATTATTTTTGTTATTTACATTGTTACAAAGTAGATTTTTAGCATAGCATAGTATATTATATTATTAGTAGTTGTTATATATTTATTATTGTAT
>CAJVQA010006197.1:0-15177 GCA_910591915.1 Cetraspora pellucida
ACTAAATAATATATGTAAACTAAATATAATATAAAATATAGATGCTTCAAATCACATAAATGCTATATGTTTGATATATATAACATTTCATGCAGTAATCATTTAACCAATCAGATCGCAGCTTCCTTATTAATTTGGTTATCAGATTCAATCTTGTGATCCTGTAATCGGAAATTGATAATCTATACCTTATTAGAACCATTTCAGTGAGCTGATTCGAATGGTAGTGGTTTCATCGAATTCTGTTCAGTGGTTTAAGAGTTATGGTCATTTTGTAGGTTAATAGTATGTTCATATATGATATCTTAGCATAGTAATTCAAACAGCTATGCAGAGCTGTAAGTTGATCAGCTTAGCTGAGCTAATTTTCAGTTTAGTTAACTAACAGCTTTACTAACTAATAGCTTAGCTTGTATTACATAGATTGATTTAGAACTATAAGCTAATATTATAATTAATTTTTTTTTTTAATATTAATGATAAGGCCATGCCTCTATTTTTATTAAATATTTAATTGAGATTTTACATGAAGTACAATTCTACTTTTAAAATATTATAAAAAGAATAGAAGCTTAGACTAATTTATCTACGACATAAACCAACCGGAGTGGCCAAGGCTCACTTAGATTTGAGTATTAGTAATTATGTATAGGGGATTAGTTTGATATTTAATCCATTGGATATACCAAGAGTTTATTTTTAACCTAATAGAATTGAGTAGAAGAGGATGTGATAAAAGTGAAACAGCATTTGAAGATGTGTTGTATTCAGGGATTTGGGCTGTAAATCTTGAAATACAGTATAGAATCTAGATTTTATGGTAAATTTGTTGATTAAGATAAAGTAAAAACTTGATAACAAGTGTTGTGACTACTTTTTTGGATGACAGATTTGCAATAATGTCAATAAGTTCATTTGGTATAAGACCCGTTAAAGTTGAAAAGATTGAAGATAAATCTGGTATACTGTAAATAGTCATACTACTTAACAGCTTGATTTGGTTATATAAGTTGGTTATAATATTTGAAGTAGTGTCGAGTGTTTTAGTGTTTATAGTATGTTGTAGTGAGATGTCTATAAGGCTGTATAGCAATTGATGAGATGGACAGGTTGTCCAGTGAAGATGAGAACTAATTTGATAACATTGGTAACAGATAGATGAGTATAAGTGGTATCATTTATGTAGGATGTGTGGGATAAGAAGATCATCTAGTAGAATTTTGATTCTGAAGGATTTAAGAGTAGAGGACTGAAGGCTGTACAAGAAGTTTGAGATCTTTTGATTATTGTTGATGTATAGCCAGATGGCTTGCCAATTGACTTGGTTAAGGATTTTGTTCCATTTTTGAAAGCAGTGTTGTGTAATCCATAATGCATAAATATGTGCATGACATATTGTATGGATACTACAGTGAGTAGGTAATTCTAAAGGAAAGTTTTCAAGGTTTAAAGTATATGCAGGGTTGTAAATATTGATAGCATATATTTTTAATAGCACTATTGTAAAGATTAGACTAAGAAAATGAATACCACATATTGGCGGATTTGCGGATCGTCCCAAAATTTTGACGCACCTTAATTTGACTTCATATAAGTGTATCAGTAATTTGACACCCGAATCGAATCCCTAAATTCTATGTACGTACATACTGGTATAATACCTGATCAGTGATACAGAACCTTGTGCAAAAATCCAAGAATAGTTTACAAGAGTTTTCGTGTTTATATGTATTCATGACTTTAGCTTCAAGGATCTCAACATAATTTTATTTAATTCTCTAACCTTTATTACTAACTTATGGTTGAATATTCATTTATTTGTTTGCTTGACTCAATCATCCTGGTAACAAGTACTTTTTGAGCTAACGTTTTACTGTAAAAACTTTATCGTTTACCTCATAATATTGTTTACTAATCTCAAAACTAAAGCATTAGCCTATTAGTTAACCAAAAAAAACATTAGCAGATGTAAGCTGCAAGAACACTACACTACTTTTGATTTTTGGAGCAATAAACTTAGATCAGAAGAAGCATTAGTGAATGACTTTACAAGAATATGGTTAACTTCTTTGAACCTTTATTCGAATTATTTTGAATCGGAAGAAGAAAAAGCACTGGCAAATGCATTTTCACACTGACTTCTTTGGCCCCTGGTTTGAATTGACTTTGCAAAAATACTATATATTGTAAAAGTGCATATACAAGGTCCCCTCAGATATCAGACATCAGACCCACCCTTAATTTTTATTTATTATTTTCTTTTTTTTACTAATTAATTTTTTTGGTTGAATGTAAGAGACCTGGATCTTGTATATGCACCTTTACAGTACATATCAACAAACTTGGATTATTTGCCTGAAGATTTAGTAAATTAATTTTTAGTCGAAGAATTTATAGAAGATTAGTATTTTTTTTTTTTTTTTTATATCATTAGTGATGATCTTTTTTTTTTGATTCAATTTTCAATTTAACTTATTTTCTTTTTAGGCTTTTCTTCATCATTATTGGAGTCACCATGGGTGTCAGTTTCACGTCGTATCACTGTTATTGGAGTCTTAGGTATTGGTTTCATGCTGTGTCGCTGTTCTAGATTGGTGTCGCAGTTTTTTATTTTAGCTTTATGGTGGATTTTCACCGCTTGACTTGCCTTTGGTGTTGCTCATTGTTGCATGTCTAACTTTTCGCTTCTCTTTTTGGATCATTTAGTCTTCGTAGGTGTCAGTTTTATGCCGTATTACCGTTCTAGGTGCGTTTTTATGTGGACTTCATGGTGGATTTTCATCGTTTGATTTGCTTCTGGTGTCGCTCATGTTGCATGTCTAACTCCCACTTTCTTTTAGTCGTCGTAGTTGTCCATGTCACCATTCTAGGTGGGTTTCACAGTTTTTATGTTGGCTTTATGGTGGATTTTCGTCATTTGATTTGACTTTGACTCATTGTTGTACATCTAACTTTCCGCTTCTCTTTCTGAATCGTTTAGTCATTGTAGGTGTCGGTTTCATGCCGTGTCGCCATTTTAGGTGGGTATCGCAGTTTTTTTATGTTGACTTTATAGTGGATTTTCGTCATTAGATTTGCTTCTGGTATCGCTTATTTTGCAGATCTAACTCCCACTTTACTTCGTAGGTCGTTTAGTCGTCGTAGGTGTCGGTTTCACGCTGTGTCGCCGTTCTAGGTAGGTGTCGCAGTTTTTTTATGTTGGCTTTATGGTGGATTTTCGTCATCTGATTTGCTTCTGGTGTCACTCATGTTTCATGTCTAACTCCCACTTTTCTTCATAGGTAGTTTAGTCGTCGTAGGTGTCAGTTTCATGTTATGTCGCCGTTCCAGGTGAATTTTTCGTTTGATTTGCTTCTGGTGCCACTGGTATTGCATATTTAACTTCACACTTCTGTTTTCTAGGTTGTTTGGTCGTCCTTGGTTCAGTGCCGTTTTTAGTGTTGACTTTATGGCGGATTTTGTCGTTTGATTGGTTCATGGCGTTGCTGGTATTGCATATTAACTTTTCTTTTCAGGTTTAATCGTCTCTTTTCTTAATTCTGATTCGTGGTGTCTTGGTGGTATTACCTCGTCGTCATTGTGATTGGTGTTTTTGCCATTTTGTCATTACTGGGTGCCGTTGCTTAGTGTTTGGTCGTTTTTTTTTTTAGAATTAATTAGTAATGTTAGTAGATTTGTTAGCGTTAGGGTTAGGTTGTTTGGGATTAAAGCTGGGTATTTAACGATGGAGTTAGTAATTCGAATTTGTTTGTTACGCGATGATGTAATAAATTTGTTACTCGCAACAATTCAGAATATTATTTTTTTTAATAGATTACTGTAATAAAAAATAAATTTATATAATAAACTATCTGCTATTTCTAAAATATTTTTGGTTTGCAAATACAATTTAACTCGCTTTTTAGTTTAACTTTTGATAACATTTGGAACCGCTACAAAGATCAATTCAAAGACTTATCAAAACAAAATTGAATTAATTTGGATGCAAATTTCCTTAATTGTTAATTCCAAAAGAACATTGAAAATAATAAACAGTTTATCTCTACCCCTTAGGCAGTTTCAGTAAGCTTAAATATATTAATTTACTTTAAGTAATTGCACTATATAAAATCGGTCTTTCTAATTTTTAGTCTTCTGGCAATTATACAAAATATTCGTATATACTCTGGTTCATTTCTCATTAATTTATATTTATGAACTATATTTTTCTTGCTTCTTTTGAATTCTCAAAGCTTACAAAATCTGCGCTTAATTATCAAAGTTTGTACAGAAAGTGTAAGATATTTTACTTTCTCCTGAAACACTAGATCCAAATCAACTCTACAATGTGCTATATATAAATACGACAAGTATTGCGACCTACGACATTTATTACAGCCTATGGTGGTCATTACAACCAATAATATTTATTACGACTACATCATAAATTACAACCCATGACAATACATAAATTAAAATGTTGTTTATTGTTCTTTTACTGCAGATGGTTACTAATTGTTTTTTATCTGTCAATTTGAGTATTTGAAATACTTTGATTAATTTTTTATTATAGCAGCATATTATTACACTGCTTGCTATATCTAATTATTAACTGACATTGAGTGGTGAAGCTGCTCTTTATATGAATGCGCGTTATTTTTGGATGCGCATGGGCATTATTTTGAAACTACGTATGCCATTTTCAGGAAGCGTGATTTTCTAAATAACGCCCATGGGCGTTATTATGCAAAAATACAGTATTGTTTTATATATGATTGAAGTAATACGTATGTTCTTATCTTACTTTACATAATTATTACGTACATTCAATTCGTCACATTACTATTTTAAGGAAAAACCTGTTGCTTTTTAAGATGAAACCAGTCGTATCTCTTAAATTTTATTGAAACCTGAAATTTAAATTTGTTAATTAATTTTAATTTGTCCTTAACAAGTTATCGTTATGTAATAAAAAAAAATATAAAGTTATTATCCGATATATACAAGACCCTATCGAAATCTTTAGAAAATCATAAAAAACAATTTAGACTATTTTATCATCAAACTGTCACAATCCTAAGTGCAAGTACTATATAAACCCTCTTTAAATACATGATACAGTTTGGCTTTAACTTATATTAGCCCAATATATTTTACTTTATAAATGTAAATACTCTAAATGCAAAAATTAAATTTTTTTTGCTATGCTTTCGAGAAGAAGCGTTTAGAGAGGTGTGACCATACTATGTTGGTTATTCTACAATAACTTACATGAATATTAAGTCAAATCTTGTAAAAGCATGTTTTTTAGTATTAAAAATAGAATTTTTAGCTTGACAATATAGACAAGTTAAAAATCGTGTCAATATTTGTGTAACTATTATTATAAATGAATATGTAAACATAAAACTTTAAAGTTTTGTTATTTTTACTTTTAAATCAAATGAAAAAACGACAAGAAATTGCTAATTATCCTGAAGAATCTATTATTAAATGGAAAGAAGACAAACGTTCCTTTTCTTATAATATAATAAAGAAAGGTACTTATCCTCAAAAGTCTATATTGCATAAAACACTTTCACCAGCTTCATATCCAATTTCGCATGATTATATTGTTCAAACAACTTGGAAATGAGGTCAAAATAAATGTACAGTTCAATGTTCAATAAATTATATCGATAATAAACCCGTATACTATATTGCATTTGGAAATAATTTTTGTGAACAAGTTGTTTCATATAAGTCACCATCAAATGCTGCTTTTTTATATCATCAAGTTAGTATATTTTGTGATTATAAATATGTTTTTTAATTTATAGTTTAAAATTTTAATTATTTATTAATATATATATATTAGCAAGTTAAACCAGAATCAAAAACTCAAACATCAGGTGTACTTTTATTCAGTCTTCAATTAGAATGTTTACAACAAAATCGTAAAAAACAATTTGAAAAACATTTAAAATTAGTAGACAAGGCTTCTAATTCTACTTTGGCAAAAAGAGCTAGAAATGTTGGCAAAACTTTGTCTAATAGTTTTACAAACATATCTAAACAATATTATAATTACATGGATCAACCTATTTTAGAAGAACTTAAATTTTCTGTAAATTATCATAAATATAAGATCGAATATGAAGATGAAAATTTAATAACCAAAAAACAAAAATGTGAAGTGATTGTAAAAGTAATCGATCAGGAGCAAATTGCACGACATGTATATAGAAATCTGTCAAATATTGAAAATGAATTACCATGTGAATGGATGATCGCTGAACATAGAGCATGAATTAATAAGGAAATGGATAATAAAGTTAGAATTACAACAATTAAAATGCCATTGTTTATTAATAAAATAGATCAAAATGAAAATCCTAATATTAGTGATTCAGAAATAGTTAGTGAAGTAATTAGTTCGATTGGTAAGGGCGCTCAAAGAAGTATAAAGGACATATTAAATTTTATAGTTCCAGATTTAGTTAAAAAAGAAATTCTTAATTCTCAACATCCAGTTATTAATTTAAGAATTTCAGGAGATGGAAGAAACATGAGTAAAAAAGTAAATCACGTTATGATTACTTTTGCAATTTTAGATAATATTAATTATATACACAATCCTGATTACCATTATACAGTTGCATTATATCCTGGATCTGAGGATTACAAATCTTTAGATGTTGCAACAACTTTACTTCGAAATGAACTATGTGAATTAACAGTAGACAGATTAATAATTAATAAAATTTATTGGCATTTTAACTTGTATTTTAGCTCAGATTGGAAGTTTCTTGCTATTAATCTAGGATTTAATACAGCAAATAGTCATTATTTCTGTCCATGGTGTACAATTTCTAAAAGACAAATAGCAGATCATAATCAAGAATGGATAATTTCAAAGAAAATGGATCAGTTAAAACAAAACTTTAATATATATAATAGACATAAATTTCTTCCATTATTTGATATGATTTTATTAGATCATTGGATTCCAGATGAGCTACATTTAATGTTACATATAACAGACCGACTTTGGACTTTAGTTTTGCATAAAATTAAAGAAAGCAGTTTTTTTAACAATACTGCTCGAGAAATTATAATTAAAGAAATGGATAAAATTAAAGTACGATTTCAGTTTTGGCAAGAGAAAGAATCACAAATTTGGAATCATACATCACTTATGAGTGAAGATAAAATAAAAGTACTTCGGTTTTTTGATCTTACTACAATATTGCTACTAGCATATGCAAAAGTAATTAGAACACTATGGGATGAATTTTATAATTTATATATTGCTATGTGTGATCCAATAACAGATCCAAAAAAGTTTAAGGAAGATGCAAGAAGCTGAGTAAAATTATTTCTCACGCCATCTACTGGAACACCAAATAACATTATTCAAGGTTTATATCGACCTAATGACCTCACTTCATATATTCATGTTTTTGTTTGTCACATTTATGAATTCATGGAAAAGCATAAAAAATGGGGATTGAAATCTTTTTCATGCAATGCAGTTGAAAAAAAAACCACCTTCAAGTAACAGAATTTTTTCGTAAAACTTTAAAGGATGGTAGTAATGGTATAAATAGAAAATCGGCAATTATTCAACTTCTTAAATTTGAAAATCGAAAGCTTTATTATAACATGAATAGTTTTTCAGTTAGTTCTAAGATAGAAAAACTTCAAATTAAATCAATTTAATAGACATATTAAAAATGTTTTTCTTTTTTTATATCAATACAAATAATTTACCATAAATACATAGTAATTGCAGTCAGACGGATATACGTACATACGTAATCTAAAAAATATATCAGATATATATGTTGTGCCTCAGACTAATGCTTGCCTCCGTAGATCGTTAGGTGAGGTGCATAATCTATCGACGAAATAAAAAAGTAAAATGAAAAATGAATTAATAAAAGACTACTTATTCTTGATTTCTTGAATCTCTTCAGCGTTTTTCTCACTGGTAGTATTCTTTACCTTAAAACACTTTGACATTTTTATTATCTCCAGTAGCAGTCTATATCTTGAATCACTTTCTTTAGCATCGTCTTACTTTCAGTAGCATTCTTGGATCTCTGGTATTTCACCATCAACAGTGGAATTTCTTTAATTCTCTTCAGTAACTCCAAATCACTTTGATGTTTTTATTACCTTCAGTAGTAGTCTATATCTTGAATCACTTTCTTTGGCATCGTCTTACTTTCAGTAGCATTCTTGGATCTCCGGTATTTTCACCACCAACAGTAGAATTTCTTTCTCTTTAGCAACTCTGTCTTTTTTTTTGAATTTTTTTGCCTGAATCTTTGTGGCACATTCTATTACAAATTAATACTTTTTTATTTAACATAGCTTTTTTTTTTTTCTGAATTTTCGTGGCATGTTTGTTTAAATCTCTTCAGCACGTTCAATCTCCAATAATATATATATTTTTTTTCTATTAATTAATTGGTTTTCATAACCCGGCCGGGTCCAAATTTGAAAACTTTGAAAAAAATTTTTATATGTTTTAATAGCCGAGTGGGTTTTTAAAAAAAAAACCAGCCAGCTGGGTCTGTCTAAAAGTTTCATATTATGAAAACCAAGAAATTAAATTTGTATGGCCTTAGTTTTTTTTTTTTGTGTGTCAGATTACTGCTTAATGACTGATCGATGGCTAAACACACAACCAAGAACCACAAGGGCAGCGTTAGTGTGCCGCTTATAAGGAACGACGTCGCTCAACAGTCTAAGGCTTTAGTTGAGCAAGTTACACAGGAACGAATTGGGACCACGAAGACCAAAGTAGACTTTATGAGGTCGATTGTATAGGCGAATTGGATCTCTTTATTTTTATTATTTTGCCTAACAATTTTTTACATTTTTCTCTAACACAAAGAGGCTTTATATATTTTTGATAGGAAAAGAAGGAGGCAAAATTGAAGAACTGTCCATGCTATTTCCATTACTCTAGCATTTCCCACCCATTCACACAATCGCACTACAGTACCACGGCCACATACTTCCGACAAGGTAATATCATCTTGACAGCAGTCAAACTAAATCGGGCAAGTGGCTTTTCTCTATGGGATCATCGTTATTATCTCAATGGGGCTTGGATTCAACGGCTTGCTGCAAGGGAATTGTCATTCGATTCTTCCTAATCACAGGCATTGTTTCACGACGATTTCGTGCATAACGTTCGGAGTACATTCTGCCTCTAACAAAATCTACATTTGAGGTGCGTCAGCTGTGATCTGAGGCAAGTGCTAGTCTGAGTGGGGTGTACGACATCAGTCTAATTACAAATATAGTGCAGGTCATATAATGATGATCACTAATCAAGATTTTTTATAGTGTACTGTAGATTAACGATAATTTAATAGTAAAAACATAGAAAGCTCAAGCTGCAATAACTCTTGAACTAGCAAACCTGTGCAAATAAAATTATATTTGTCGGGTTCATTATAATGTGTTCTTTAACATAACAACACTCTTTTTTTTTTTTTTTTTATTGTCTGGAGGGATAATGTAATACCAAAATTCTTGTTTTTGATATATAATTAATAAAAATATCAAAAACATAACTTTGAATTTTTCTGTGCATATTGTGATACAATATGCAATAGCTATTTTTTTGATATTTAAGAATTTTGATATCACTTTGAGTTTCTTGCTACGCTCCAGACAATACATTAAAAAGCATATTAATAACGAACCCGACAGATATAATTTTATTTGTGTGGGTTTGCTGGTTCAAGTGTTATTGCAACTTGAGCTTTCTATGTTTTTACTATTAAATTATCATTGATCTACAGTACACTATAAAAAATCTTGATTAGTGATTAGACCGATGTCGTATACCCCATAGCCTGAGGCACAACATATCTGATATAGGCATATGTATTATAATAACGATAAAACCATTATATAAATAATTGGGTTAGCTTTATATGCAATTTACAATTATACTAATCACAAACTTTATATATTTATAAAGTTCATTGAATTAACATTTCGAATTCATTAAATCTAACTTTGAAGTAGCCAACATTACTAAGATTATAATCCTTAATTTATCCAGATTAGTGATAGGTTAGTTCATATTTGATTTGTGAGTCAAACCATATAATAAAATCAAGTGCAATTGAAAATCAACAATGATAAAAATTTTAAAGAATTTTTTCACAACGATTGTGCCTGGGTAGATCAGATATTCACACTTTATTTAATGTCACGATCTGCAAATTTAAATAATTATATAACTATAATGAAATAAGTGTGTGAGAGTGAAAACCTGAAGCTTTATTTAATGATTTACTATGACTTGTTACAGGTTTCCACTTTCACGCACTCAAATGCATCAATCTGATATAATTAATTATAAATCGGCGAAGATAGATAATTCCAGAAAAATTTATATATAATATACACTTGGTACAAATTTGAATAACAAATTCAATAATTTTAATTTTTTTTGTTATTAATTATTAAAATATTTTATTTATTTAATTTAACTGGAAATTTAAAATCATTTATTAATAAATGTATTAAAATAAGTTACCTTAATAACTATATCCTATAATTATTTTTTCAACATGTTTACCCGATTCTATTTTTCAATAATCTATTTTTACTAACAAAGCACTTTCTTAATAGTCCTTGTTTGAAAGTCTGTTTATATTGTATATGATAAGCTTTCATAAAAGATAATCCACTAAAATTCGCATCTGACAATAGAAAATTAGCATTAAATAATCTTATATAACATTTAAATTATTTATAAAATTATTGTGACAGATTAAAATGAAATTTTGTATAATGCAAAATAGACAGGCCACCGAAAAATACAAAATTTTGAGGTGCATTTTTTAGCTCTTTTTTTAGCGTTAGAGGTCAGCTTTAGGGATAGAATTTATATTAAACAAGTATAAGTGAGTTTTAGGGGTTAAATAGAAACTCCAAATTTCATTTTAATCCAATTTCATTATGATTCACGACAATTATTACACTTACTTTTTCATTTTGTAGTTTTCAAATTGCTGTGCTTGGGCCTTTTACCTCTGATATTCTTGTAAGTCTTGATTTATCCCACGTTTGTTGTTAAAGTTGAATGCTGAATTTTCAGTTGCACGTTTTTGCTGAATTTTTGCTTTTCATAATCGGCTTTTAATTCTAACGATCTTCCAAATATAATTTGAGTAAGCCAGATTAATTTACAAAAATTAAGTGCATGTCATTATATACTTGCTTTTGTGGATTGTGATGCGATAATCTCTACGTTATTCTTTAATAAGATTATACAAATTTTATATTAAAATTCGTTGTCAATTAAAGTAAAATATTAAACTACAAGCAATTTCTAATATGTTTTGTTGTTCGATGGCTTGGATATACTTGCATAGATAACAACTTTGTTATCAATTTTGTATTTACTTGTTTCGGATGATGTTATGCTATAAATGTTTCGGATGATGTTATGCTATAAATAAAGAATTAGTATGTATTGCATGCATTATATACATTAATATGAATAGTATGATCAGATAAAAACCTTCTCTGAAATTTTATTTCATTTTCATTATTATCTTTGTATATAGCCATCACCCATGCCTGCTTTGAGTTATTTGTATGCCATTCAAGCCCTGTACCATCTTTTTCTTCATTGCTCAACCTTAATATATAATATCTCAAAAACCTCAATATATAATATCTCGAAGCTGTGAAAACATAATCATGCAGATTTAATTCCAAAAACAAATGAAATAGCATCTATAAGATTGGATTTTTATGTAAATCGTGAAATTAAAAATCAAATCATCCTTTAACGTTAAATAAGATCGAGATCAAATAGTGATAATCAATAGTTACCTGTGCCATTTAAGTACTTTACTAACAATATATATACCATTAGCATCCTCCATATCAACGGATTTAATAATAAATATTATTTATCTTATCAGCACTGTTCATTTCAGTGATTCGTTTTATCTATTCAGGTTATCTGATAATTTAGATAAAAATTATACATATTATTATTAGTTTATTAAATAAATAAACAAGCTGAATATAATAATAACCATTATTCTAACAACACATATCAATAAGAATTTATTTAAAGATATTAATTGTTCATGCCAAGTGAATCTGAACTATTAATATCATCGATACAACATACCTGACTTTTTTTTTTAAATCTACAGTAATGCACTATCACCAACGTGCCTAATAATTAAAAGTGTATTTGTAATAAAACAGCAGAATATAAAATATTATTATTGTGAAAAACTTTTTTGTGTTATGAATTGTAATGATATCAATTTCTATTTATTATAAATGTATGCTTGCTTTGTAAAAAAGTGAAAATAAACAAAGCCTGTACTACAAATATTACTACTAGCGTCTTTATCATATCTGCGCTTCCACTCTACTACCACTTCACCATATTTGTATTTATTAATTTTTTTTTTAGATTTTAAAGTAGACGAACTAAGCTTTTTGGCTGTAGCGACTGCTAAAGGATTAATTTCAAGATTTTGGCCAGATTCTAAAGACTGATCATTGTTTAAAACTATATACGTTATTTGATTCTGATCATAATGCTTTACTCCCCAATCTGATCTTCCAAATATTTGATTTAATCTTTGTTCGCCTTCTGATCTATGAAATAAACATCTATAACTACCAGTTTTTTTTGAATAAAAATGAATATAATCTCCAAAAATTGTGTAAAACTGATTTTTACTACATGCAACAGAAACGGTCTTCTTTCTAGCATTCTTAAAACCATTAGGTAGCTGACGATGAATAAAGTATACTAAATCATTTTTGAATAATTCTGAGAGATTGGCTGGTACTATTGGTAATTTTTTTTGAATACTATATTTACGAATAATAGTATTATGATGTGATAATCCTGCTTTATCTTTAAATGTTTTTTGATATATGCTACACTTGTATTTATTTGCGTTTGTAAGTAAAGGTGTATCTGGAGGCATTACTATATTACTTTGCATAGTAAAAAAACTAAAAATTAAAATAAAAAATTATTTTTGTTTTTAATTTGTACTTTGTATTGTAATTTATAAATATAATAAATATATTTTTATGAATAAGCTTCATTTAAATACCTTTAATATAATCTCATGGGTTTTAAGATTGGCTTATGGGTTTGACGTGAAATTATTATATATTTTAAGGTGGGAATATTAAATTGACATTAATAAAATGTTAATCACATGATCAACATTCATATGATCAAATTCTGTAAATTCGCTCATATGAATATCAAAGTAACTAAACAAACAAAAACTTTCAGATTAAGAGTCCTAAAGATACTACTAATCAAACTATTAGAATAAATTAAAAAAAAAGAATATTAGATTAACTTAATATATTAATAAACTAGTTATAGTTCTATATAAGCTATCTGAATTGAGAATTAAAAAAACAGGCAGGTATATACTAAAGTACTAAGATATATTATAAAATAGATGCTAAAGTTCAAATAAACTTTATAAGAGCATAATAGTTAAATAATATAACTCTAATTATAAGTATTGGTTTTGTTATAATAATACTAAATTAGCTGTAAAAATGAATACAAAGGGCTTTAAAAGTTTTATCTTGAGAATAAAATAGTCCTAAATTTGAGATGATGACCTGAGCATGATCTAGTAATATTAATACAGATGCAGGTTTAGAGAGTTTAATATAAAACATCCAAGTAGAAATGTTATATAATAATTAGTAGAGAACTTTGGAGCAGACTTCTTAAATAAATAATATAAAAAAGTGATATGTATAGTCAATTGTATATATATATATATTTTTTTTTTTGATATTAAGGTAAGACCTTGCTTATATCTTTATTAGTAATTTAAAAATTAGTAGCTATGTGGATGCTATATACAAAAAGTAATTTTTTATTTAAATGCTATGACTAAAACCAACATTTGCAATTAGAGCTAAACTATTAAACTGCTAACTATATAGCTATTCTAAGTACAAATAAAAAAAAAACTACATTTAAGAATAAAAGCTCAGACATATTTATCTGTAACCTAAACCTACTAGAGTGGTCAAAACTCATCTAGATTTGTAAGTTTAGAATATAGTTATAAGAAATATTATATTTGATCCAAAGAATAATTCAGATGTTGATTTTACGAATAGCATAACCAATAGATAAACAGGTATTAGAATTGAAGTATAGTTGGTTAGATAGTCCATATAGACAAGAATAAGTATAATTTTTGCAATTAGAGTTTCTTTTATTGCTTTGATTTGATTGAAATAAGAATCTGGCATAAGGTAGTTTAAGTTCTTATTGTTGTTTTTAGTTAGCAAAGTTTATACAATATAGTTTTTTATATTTGTTTATAAGAAAGTTCATTAACTTTAAACAGAATAACAATAATTGTTTATGAGGCTAGTTTGTATAAGATATTAAAGTTTTGTATAATATCAATTAGAGATTTAGAAATAAGTTTTTTGAATATAATATCAAAATAGTGTTGATTGGTTTAAAGAGATATAGGATAAAAGGCATAGTAGTTACTGATTTTATAAATAAGTTCTTCTTGTTGATTTATAGATAAATTAAGCTCTGTATAATTAATGTATTTGGATATGCTAATTTGGATAATATTAAAGATAAGTAATAGATTTGAACATGTATGTCAATGAGTTGGAGAGTCAGCAAGATTATAGTTAAAACAGTTGGTATTGTAAAATATATATAAGTAAGTTTTGTAAAAGTGAAAGTAGATAAGAAGTTTATTTAATAAGATTTTAATTTTAAATGATTTAAGATAGTTGAGTTTAAAATTAATGCCATTATAAGTTGGTTTTTGATTATAGTTAAAAAATAACCAAGTGATCTTTAATCAATTTAAAATATATATTCTTTTTGTAGTAGTTTATAAAATTATATTGTTAAAAAAAGTTATTAATAAAAGTTAAAAAACCAAAAAGATCATCTTGACACTAAAAAAAAATAATCTAAATACATTTTAGATATTTACAGATTAGTTTGATAGTTTTAGATTAATCTCTTAATTTATAAGCTTTTTTAGGCAAATTTGTTTAGAAAATTGTCAAAAATATACTTATGATTTACTTTTTTTAAAATTTAAAATATTGTTATAGAACGATTTATTATTATTTTATTATTAGTTATTATTATTATTATTATATTATTATTATTTAGTA